>JBBBDQ010000598.1:3227500-3310000 GCA_037127315.1 Ascarosepion bandense | reverse complement strand
ATAATCAAAATATCTCATCAAATTCCTAGTATTTCCTAGCATGATTGTAGGGTTAGATCCCTAATGTGCTTACAGTTTACTGTGGTTTTGTGTCTCTGGTTTAAAAGCTTGTTACTATTTATATATTTAAGGATCTCTATTTTTTATTGAAGGCAAAGAAAACATGGTTCTTTTATAGATTTTGCCGTTCTTATATATATATAAATTAATAAAAATATAAAATTTGACGCTTAATTGATGGATATTATATTCGACACCGCAACTCCAGAGTTTCGTAGACAAACCTTTTTGTAATCATATGCTCCACTCGTCAGGAGGTAACAATATTTGTCTGCCAATTTTCATGTTTTCGTTATTTTTATATTAAGTTTTAAAAAAAGTAATTGCTGTGCTTTTTACTTGTGCTATATTGTTTTTTTCTTGTGTGTGTGTGTGTGTGTGTGTGTGTGTGTGTGTGTGTGTGTGTGTGTGTACGCCAGTACGTGTATGTATATTCACGTGTATATATGGATGTTATGGCTATTACTGCTGGGTTGTTTCTTTCACCTAAACATCCAAAACTTGTTGAGTAGCTTTCGTCGCTGAAATAAATAGACAAAGAGAAAAGCAAAGATACAGAGACACTAGAGGGACAGTTTGGACACAAATTTTATTTTTTGATTCCAACGACCTCTTGTTGTTGCAAATTCCTTCCCGAACAGTCGGCATGTCTTTACCAGTCAAAGTCCAACAGAAAAAGAGAGACAGAGTTTAATTTTGGCGCCAGGAAGCCTCTTTTTTTGCACATGCGTAAACTGTCTTTCCTGTCAGAGGACTCCTGGGAGCTTTTAATGTTTATTTTATTTTGTACCTTTATCTTATTTTGTATTTTTATTTTATTTAGTGTTTTTTTTTATTTTATTTCATATTTTTATTCAATCCCTACATATATACTGAGTCGGAGTACTGAATAATACATCAATAATATGTGACAAATTTTATATTTCTATTATAATTAATTAATTATATATATATATATGTGTGTGTGTGTGTGTGTGTGTGTGTGTGTGTGTGTGTGTGTGTGTGTGTGTGTGTGTGCGTGCGAGCGTGCGTGTATATACTTTCAATCTCCTTCCGATGATCTCGGAAGGAGATTGAAAGTATTTGGGAACATTAAGAAATGAATAATAAAATCTTCTGTTAAAGTTACAGCTCATTTCTGACATCTTTCAATTATAATACGCGAAAGATTATCCGTGAGCATGAACGGATTTTATGAAAAATAAGCAGACACAACATTTGCAATTTATTTAATCTCTCTCTCTCTCTCTCTCTCTCTCTCTCTCACACACACACACACACACACACACACACATATATATATATATATATGTCTGTAAATAATATTGTTTTATATGCTATTTCTGGAAGATAACGTTTTAAAGGCAAGCAGTCTTTGTACTTAAAGCGTTTAATTTCAAGAGAAAGAGTGTTACTACTAATAAAGTTAAATGTTACCTTATCTTCTTGCTAAACTGAGTTTTCCGAAGATTACATCCACTCATCAAGAGACTTGATAGTAAATTGACTTTATTTTCATCAATCATTTCTTAAATGGTTGATGAAAATAACTGGATTTATTATTATTATTATGTCATTTTTCATCATATTTCGATTTCTGCTTTGGTCTCACTACCAACCAAGTCTGCGGGGAGACCTAAGGCAGGTAGTGGCGTGTTGTTATGGCTCCATTTCATGTTTTTCTATCTTCCCTATCATCTCCAGCATTACATAGATAAAATTTTCCTTAGTGTGTGGGCTGTACTTAATAAGACAATTTTTTGTATATCTCTTAAGCTTATTATTATTATTATTATTATTATTAATAGCAGTAGATAATAATCTTCATCCTACAAAACTTAGAAAATCAGCATTTAAACTCTTGGCCTTTAGTTGTATTTGAACACTATTTCAGAAATTATTTCGTTCATCAGGTCGTTCGATTTTATTCATACCTAGCTTATAACAATGCCTAAATTTTTGACCCTGTCAGTGAGGAACGAACTTACTACGGTAGCAATGTTCTGCTAGAATATCCTCACTTATTATCCTCACTTACCCCATTGTCATATGAAATTGTGAACCCGTGCGCCATTTTCCACAAACACATGTTCTTTCACTTTTACTACCTCCCTCACCTCCGCCAGAGACTTACAAACATGTTTTCTCGTTAAATATTTCTTTTCTGAAAAGGAAAAATTATTTAAATCACAGTTATCTATTTTAATTCCGCTTTTTTTTGTTTCTCGATGATTTTTTTCTTTTTACCTGAAGAAAAATAGCGACATATGAAGGAAAGAAATTCAAGTCGTGAAAACGTTAAAAAATAATCGTACACATTTGAAAAGAAAATGTTCTTATAAGCTAAAAAGATGCGCGTTCTTTGCAGAAAAACGACAAAAAAAAAATGTCGTTTCATTCTTGCTTTATAGTTGTTCACTTTTCGTTTTCCTTTTTCATCCACCAAATTGATTAGTAAACCTAGAGAAAGAAATAATCTTCATTATTACTTTAAACAAGTACTCACCGGTTAAAAAACAAAACAAAAAAAAAACAAACGATATTCCGTGATAATTGATGCTCAGCTAAATTTCGTTATATGTTTTAAGTATTTGCTCATTTTCGCCTCGATTTCGCTTTTATTGATTCTCTCAAATGAAAGTGCATCTCGCAATCCTCATGACTTAGCAGATTCTTCTACTTAGTTGTGTCGTGTCCCTTCGGAACGTGGGCGATCATGGCTCTCCTGCTCTTGGGCTTTCTTAACAAGATATCTTTTGTCGTTATCTTTTCCATCCCCGATTTTGACACCCATTTACACAAACTCGTTAAGTGGATCACATGATGCATATCTCTGTCTTTCCTGCTTTACGAGTGTCAGATTCTCCGAACATTTTTTCCTCATTAGATATCCCAGAAATGTCAACATTATATTCCTGATTCTAAGTATAAGCGTCTTTTTATTTTTTCCATTTTATTTAAAATATTATATATTAGTCATCCACATATATACATCAGTGTGGCTAGACATCCACCTGCTTCCAGCCTGAAACGAAACTAATATATACATATATATATATATATATATATATAGAAAATCAAAATTATTCGTCAAAGGTTCTTTGTAGCCGAATAGAACGCGGGTTCGTATCCTGCCTGAGTGTGCACATTTTTCTTTAAGATTTAGAGAGTCTATAACGAGAAAAGTTCAGATTTGCATCATCGGCAAAGTTTTTCCGTGGACGAGCAAGTTAAAGCACGTTGGATCTAAAAACGGTTTCCCCTGCCCAGGGAAAATTTTTGCGTATTATATATAAGCGGTGTATACACATGCCAGTCACTAGAAGAACTCAATTCACACACACACACATATATATATATATGTGTGTGTGTGTGTGTGTGTGTGTGTGTGTGTGTGTGTGTGTGTGTGTGTGTGTGTGTGTCGAGAAAGCAAGTAAACGAAAGGGAATTCCACCGGCGGGAAGTGTGGGAAAAGAAGCTGATGGAGTAGAATTTGCGTTTGCAATTTATTGGTTTCACATTAAAATGGTGGAACCTAGTTGCTAATCTTGTGGCTCGAGCAAATTCATAAATGTGTGTGTGTATGTGTGTGTGTGTGAGAGAGAGAGAGAGAGAGAGAGAGAGAGAGAGAAAGAAAGAAAGAGAGAGAGAGAGAGAGAGAGAAGGTTTTACTCATTTTAACCGACTAGTAATTTTTCAAATTTTCAATAAGATGATGTGCATCGGTACCGAAATTTTGGATATAATGTCCGAAGTAATTTCGACTGTCTCAGTTATTATGAAGAACTGATTTTGTCAGAGTGGTAGACAATATATTGTGCTTATAGAAATAAACATTGTAAGGTGACTGTTAGTTTAACACCTTAAAATATCATTAGATCTGATGACCGCGCAAGTCATGCAACTATTAGTCAACAGGCAGTACCGATTACTATATCCAAAATAACTCCGTCTACAAACGCTGTGTCTTCGACATTGATCCTTCATAAATATAGCAGTGGTATTCGAGACAGAGTAGTTAATCTCTACACTTCGATGGTTGCATATTTTATAGGTGTGCAGTGCTTAGCCATCTAAATACCACAGACGGTCCTGGGCATGACAGTAAACTGCATCCGGCAGCAAGGAATTTGATTGGGAGGTTGTGAGAAACATGGAAACATATCTTAACTGCTGTTGTTCTCAGGTCCATCCTAAACCGGGCTGACAGCACCTGTTAGGGTCCCAGCTATGGGCAAATAGTTAACCGGGGTCAAAACACTAAGAAAGTATAAAAATATACTATTATAGAAATATATACATAATAATAGACTTTTATAAAAAAAAATATGCATTTTTGAAGGAAAAATATTACCAACAATACGTTTTTGAAAAGAAAAATCATTGCCATAACATATTTTTGAAAGAAAGAATTATTGTCAGCAAAACATTTTTGAATACAAAACTGGAAAACGCTTTCAGTTTTTTAAAATAAAAAAGAATAAAAACAAAAACTTTCTATTAAAATCTGACTAAATCAACCTTCTCACAATAAGAGAACATTAAAAAATACCTTAAAACCCCACCTTTTTGGGATTAAATAACCCACAGATGTGTTGATATACCTTTAAACAAAACGCAAACTTAAAACCACAGACGTAATAATGTGGTTACAATAATGGATTAAGATCATTGTCAGTGAGAGTCATTACTGTAACGAGTCCCACTTATATATTCAAGTATCCAAATAGTATTGAAATCTATGCCAATGGTGTGTAAAACCGTCTTGATAAACATCGCTGTACAATAAGCATTCTGGACACAATATTGCACGCCACTTGTATCGATTATATAGAAAATACACATTTTTGAATAATCGAATGCAAGAGAACTTCTAAAAGACTCATGCCGATGGGAATTTGTAGGAAAACCTTCTCTTTACTTTCTATCACGACAAAATTGGATTTTTCTGCTTAATCGAAATACAAATTATAGAACGCATTACTTACTTGAGTCGGAAGTTTCTTAAACAGGAACAAAAAGATTTTCGCTTGGGGCTAAATTCGCCATATCTGCAATCTATAGTTTTATTATTGTTAAAAATCAATACAAAGAGAAAAGTTAGAAAACAAGGCAGGATATTGTGGCACAACCACACTTCGCAACCTCCTTACTAGAATCGGTTCTTTATGGAAGAAGGCTTTGACAAAAGATTGAATTTGTAACATGGCGCGCATATATGTGCAAAATATAAGTGAGAAGGAAAACGTATTCTTAGAGCCGGATTCGAAGAATATATGAAAGCCATGTCCGAAGGGTAAGTAGCAAAGTTTGATATAGTAGGCCATATCTGGAAAGAAAAGAGCATGCATTACCATTAGAATCAGAAGACTAGTAAATTGACAAACGACGATGAGGAAATAATATAAATATATATACAACGGAATAGATCGGATATATAACACTTCACTCAATAAGTCCCTGGCCTGATGTATAGATAGCGCCACTAATAAGAAATCCATATGATTTTTATGAAGTACTAATCTTCAAATGGTAGGTGAAAATTTTTAAAACAATGAAAAATCTGAATTTCGTATGTTGATAAAGCGTTGCTTTCTTATAAGATAAATACTGTTCAAGCAAAGCAATGACTTCATAAGTGATATTCGGACACTGCTCTGTCAGAAGCAAACGGTTAATAGGTGGTATGTTGACTTTAAATGCGGTCGTACAGACAGAAATGATGCTGGACTCTCAGGTTGCCCAAAATCGTCAGTTGTGTCGGAAAACAATAAAAAATAAATTAATAAATAAAAATTGAAAAACTCGTTTTGGTCGACCGTAAATTGAAGTTGCATGAGATAGAGGAGTTGGACATATCAGAAGGTAGTGTATTCACCATTTTGCATGAGCATTAGTCAATGAGAAAGGAGTGTTCAAAGTGGGCCCAGCGTTTGCTCACAGTCGATCCAAAACAACAACGCGTCGACGACCCAGAGCATTGTTTGCAACTGTTTCAATGCAAAAAGGAGTTTTTGTATAAATATGTGACAATGGATGAAACATAGATCCACCACTTCACTTCGGAGTCAAATCGGCAGTTAGTGGACAGCAGCAGGTGAAATCCGTCCAAAGCAAGCAAGTCGGTCGCAACGATGGAAAAACTACATGAATTGCACTTCGAACTGCTTCCGCATCCGCCCTATTTTCCAGATCTGGCCACCAGCGACTACTGGCTGTTTGCAGACCTTAAAAGTATGGTCTAGAGAAAGAGATTTGGCTCCAATGAAGAAGAGATATTGGAAACTGAGGCATATAGTGTGGATCTTTTCGATAGAAATTTTTAAATTTTTTAGTAATTTTAGAATTGTCTTCATTTTGTAGCAATTTCTTGGTTAATGTATGTATTGTCTCATTGTCAGCAAATCATATATAATGGTTAATTGAATTTTATAGATTTCTCAGGACACACAGCCCGTATATAAAGTAAGTGAATCTCTTTTGATTTAGAGGAAAATACGTAAAAGTTGACAAAAATGAAAGCACTTGTGGGTGTTTTCCAAATAATTCTTGAAATGTTAAGGTCTATTTTCCAAATAATTCTTGAAATTATTTTTATAATTAAAAGCAGCATTCATTCATGCTTATTTTAAAATAATCAACCTCATATTACTTTTTACAAAGAGAAACCTTAATGACGACAAAGGATACGAATAAAGGTTTATAAGAGTGTATCTACATTAACATAAAGCCAGTTTTTTAATGTTAACAATCAAGATTGTTATTGTTTAGTCGCATATCAAAACCTTTATGGGTTATTAAATACCGAAATTTAAAAACATTAAAATTAGTTGAAAAGAATGACATTATTTCATTATTAAATTATAACTACTCAGCTGCATTTCTTCTACCAAATAATTTTAGAAAATCAAATGAGGAGTGTTAACTTGATTCTGTTTATAAGAAATTAAATTAATCATAGAAATTTTTTTATAACAATGTATGCACAATTTTCCATTTTACTATAAAATGTATTTATATATAAATAAATAAATATTTATATATAAATAAATATATATTTGTATATAAATGTAATTCTACTATGAAATATATTGATAGTCATATTGCTTTATTTTTTTTTATAAAATATATTGTTGGTAATTCTACTATAAAATTTATTGAAAGTCATTTTGCTTTTTTTTTCATAAAATGTATTGCTGGCAATTTTTATTATAAAAATGTATTATACTTTCGTAGTGTTTTGATTTTTGTTCGGGGGTTGACTATTTGTCAATAGCTGGGGCCCTAACAGGTGCTACTCTCTCGGATCATGGTAGACCTGTGAATGACAGCAATTAAGTGATGGTTTTACTCCTCTCAAAACCTTGAATCTCCCAATCAGACGCCATGCTGACGAATGTAGCTTACCCAGTACGAACAGTCAGTATTCTACTTGTGATTAGTCTGAAAGACCACAAAAGAATACTATAGAACTTCACAGCCGTAAGAAATTTCACACACGAGAAACATGGAGACTGATATTATTATTATTATTATTATTATTATTAATAATAATAATAATAATAATAATAATAATAACAAAACAGACATATTTATTCATAGAAAGAAATGACATGATACCGCTTGAACAAAAAGGGTGCAAACGTGGCTGCTATGGTTGTAAAGACCAATTGCTAATTAACAAAATGATCCTGGAAAACTGCTACAGTACAAAGAAAAATCTTAGTACTGCCTGGATAGACTACCGAAAGGCATTCGATAGTGTGCCACATGACTGGATTTTAAAGACTTTAAATATATAAAAGATATCGCCCGTCATCATCAATTTCATCAAACAGTGCATGTCTATATGGAAAACAACCCTTTACCTCAATCATATAAATGGAACCTATAAGTCTGATGAAATAAACATCAAAAGAGGTATATTTCAAGGTGATTCTTTATCTCCCTTACTATTCTGCATATCATTAATAGCACTAACCAGTCAACTTAATAAAACAGAATGTGGTTATAAAATAGGCCAAAAGAAAATAAGCCATCTATTTTACATGGATGACTTAAAGTTATATGCTAAGAATGATAATGAACTGGAAGGTCTTCTGCAAACTGTAAAATGCTTCAGCGAAGACATTGGAATGAAATTTAATTTGAATAAATGTGCTAAAGCTACAGTTTTACGTGGATCAATACAAGAAACATCCTCAATTAGCCTAGACCCTGCTGTAACAATAAAAGGATTGAAACCAGAAGAAGCTTATAAATACCTAGGTGTAAATGAGAGCGAAAACATTCACCATAAAAAAATGAAAGAAATAGTGCGTAAAGAGTACTATAGAAGGCTACGAATGATATTAAAAACTGAATTAAATTCACAGAACAGAGTTATGGCCATTAATAGCCTTGCAATCCCAGTTGTCCAATATAGCTTCAACATCTTAAACTGGACTCTAAACGACATCAGGCGAATGGATGCTAAAACAAGAAAGCTTCTTTCTAAGCATAAGATGCATCATCCAAAGGCTGATGTAGACCGTCTATACATACCCCGTAAAGAAGGTGGAAGGGGTCTTATTCAACTGGGATTGTCATACAAGACAACATCTATTGGCTTACTAACATACATAGAAACAACAAAGGATTGGATGATACAATTAGTAAGGCAACATGAAGAAAGAAAGAAAAAATATTCAATAATGAAAGAAGGCAGTAAATACAAACAAGATTTACAGTTAGTAGATTCTGTAGAAAAGCAAAACAGAAGCCAAGAACCAACTATTGCGGCAAAAAAATATGAAAATGAAAGCCAAAGATAAAGCTCTTGAAAAGATGAAACAGCGCTGGCAAGACAAACCTCTGCATGGCCAATATCCAGTACGTGCCAATAAATCCAATGTTGACAAAGTTAATACTCATCGATGGTTACGTGCATCTGGATTAAAGTCTGAAACTGAAGGCTTTATTCTTGCAGCACAAGACCAAAGTCTTTTCACGAGAAACTTTCAGGCAAATATTATGCATAATAATATGGATCCAAAATGCAGGTTTTGTGATAAACACCAAGAAACAATAGACCACCTAATCTCAGGCTGTTCTGTGCTTGCCCCAAACGAATATAAAAATCGCCACGATAGAGTTTGGCAATATTTACATTGGACAATGTGCAAACATTATGGAAAAGCTGTAAACAAACACTGGTATGAACATCATCCAGCGCCGGTTACAGAAATAGAAGATGTAACCATTCTATTGGATTACACCATCTACACAGACAGAAAAATTGAAGCAAACAGGCCAGAGATTATTGTTAAAAACCAGAAGGAGAAAACTTGTCTATTAATTGATATGGCTTGTCCAGCGGATTGTAACATAGCAATCAAGGAATTTGAAAAACTGTCAAAATATAAAGACCTGGAAATTGAAATAGAAAAAAGCAGAGGTTTGTCTTGCCAGCGCTGTTTCATCTTTTCAAGAGCTATATCTTTGGCTTTCATTTTCATATTTTTTTGCCGCAATAGTTGGTTCTTGGCTTCTGTTTTGCTTTTCTACAGAATCTACTAACTGTAAATCTTGTTTGTATTTTCTGCCTTCTTTTATTATTGAATATTTTTTCTTTCTTTCTTCATGTTGCCTTACTAATTGTATCATCCAATCCTTTGTTGTTTCTATGTATGTTAGTAAGCCAATAGTTGTTGTCTTGTATGACAATTCCAGTTGAATAAGACCCCTTCCACCTTCTTTACGGGGTATGTATAGACGGTCTACATCAGCCTTTGGATGATGCATCTTATGCTTAGAAAGAAGCTTTCTTGTTTTAGCATCCATTCGCCTGATGTCGTTTAGAGTCCAGTTTAAGATGTTGAAGCTATATTGGACAACTGGGATTGCAAGGCTATTAATGGCCATAACTCTGTTCTGTGAATTTAATTCAGTTTTTAATATCATTCGTAGCCTTCTATAGTACTCTTTACGCACTATTTCTTTCATTTTTTTATGGTGAATGTTTTCGCTCTCATTTACACCTAGGTATTTATAAGCTTCTTCTGGTTTCAATTCTTTTATTGTTACAGCAGGGTCTAGGCTAATTGAGGATGTTTCTTGTATTGATCCACGTAAAACTGTAGCTTTAGCACATTTATTCAAATTAAATTTCATTCCAATGTCTTCGCTGAAGCATTTTACAGTTTGCAGAAGACCTTCCAGCTCATTATCATTCTTAGTATATAACTTTAAGTCATCCATGTAAAATAGATGGCTTATTTTCTTTTGGCCTATTTTATAACCACATTCTGTCTTATTAAGTTGACTGGTTAGTGCTATTAATGATATGCAGAATAGTAAGGGAGATAAAGAATCACCTTGAAATATACCTCTTTTGATGTTTATTTCATCAGACTTATAGGTTCCATTTATATGATTGAGGTAAAGGGTTGTTTTCCATATAGATATGCACTGTTTGATGAAATTGATGATGACGGGCGATATTATTATTATTATTATTATTATTATTATTATTATTATTATTTCCTTTGATTTCTGTTGTATACACATTTCCTTCCGAGTCCCAACCAGAGATGTAAGATCAGAAATGGCTTCATTTATTATTATTATTATTATTATTATTATTATTATTATTATTATTATTATTATGTCATTTTTCATCATATTTCGATTTCTGCTTTGGTCTCACTACCAACCAAGTCTGCGGGGAGACCTAAGGCAGGTCGTGGCGTGTTGTTATGACTCCATTTCATGTTTTTCTATCTCCCCTATCATCCCTAGCGTTACATAGATAAAGTTTTCCTTAGTGTGTGGTCTGTACTTAATAAGACAATTTTTTGTATATCTCTTAAGCTGGGGTTTCCAGGGATTCTTTCAATGTGTTGTTTTGTTCCATTTTTTATCATTCCAAGTGCACCTACTATCACTGGCACAACTCTTGTTTTCAATTTCCACATTTTTTCTATTTCAATTTCCAGGTCTTTATATTTTGACAGTTTTTCAAATTCCTTGATTGCTATGTTACAATCCGCTGGACAAGCCATATCAATTAATAGACAAGTTTTCTCCTTCTGGTTTTTAACAATAATGTCTGGCCTGTTTGCTTCAATTTTTCTGTCTGTGTAGATGGTGTAATCCCATAGAATGGTTACATCTTCTATTTCTGTAACCGGTGCTGGATGATGTTCATACCAGTGTTTGTTTACAGCTTTTCCATAATGTTTGCACATTGTCCAATGTAAATATTGCCCAACTCTATCGTGGCGATTTTTATATTCATTTGGAGCAAGCACAGAACAGCCTGAGATTAGGTGGTCTATTGTTTCTTGGTGTTTATCACAAAACCTGCATTTTGGATCCATATTATTATGTATAATATTTGCCTGAAAGTTTCTCGTGAAAAGACTTTGGTCTTGTGCTGCAAGAATAAAGCCTTCAGTTTCAGACTTTAATCCAGATGCACGTAACCATCGATGAGTATTAACTTTGTCAACATTGGATTTATTGGCACGTTCTGGATATTGGCCATGCAGAGGTTTGTCTTGCCAGCGTTGTTTCATCTGTTCAAGAGCTTTATCTTTGGCTTTCATTTTCATATTTTTTGCCGCAATAGTTGGTTCTTGGCTTCTGTTTTGCTTTTCTACAGAATCTACTAACTGTAAATCTTGTTTGTATTTATTATTATTATTATTATTATTATTATTATTATTATTATTCATATTTCCTTTGATTTCTGTTGCATACACAGTTCTTTCCGAGTCCCAACCAAGGAACAAAGGTCAGAAATGACCTCATGACATGTTTTACTGATCATTTTTTAAATAAATAAATAAACTAATATAGCACACATTTTAGAAAGATAAAGCTCTTCGTAATGTGTGTCCTGTACTTATGAATACATCTTTTTGTATATTTTTTAAGGCATGGACTACCAGAGATCCCTTCAATGAGTCTAACGAAATCTTTTCCCAATCAATCCGAGGGCTCTAACTACAACTGGAATTTCTGATGTCCTCATGTATCACATATTTAGATTTCTACTTAAAGATCCTTGTGTTTTGATAGATTTTTGAAGATCCTCAAAGATACATTCCAGTCTTCAGGGACTGGCATGTCAATGAGAAAGCACATTCTGTTTTTTGGTCTTGGATTACGATGTCAGGGCGATTAGATTCGATTGTTCTCTCTCTGTGTATTGCAAAGTCCCATCAAGTTATTAGAGATTTTATAACTCTAACCAGGACTGGATGATATTTACAACAGCTTTTTTTTCAGTTTCCTTCCCGTAAAAGTTCCATATTTTCCAATGCAGATATTGGCCCACTTTGTCATTCCGAGTGGGTGCTACACTGTGAAACCTGGTACAAGGTGGTCAAGTGTTTCTGGATATTTATCCTAGAATCTGCATTTCGGGTCAACACAAGTTGGCAAACATTGGTCATGTGCAGCTGAAATGAAACTTTAGATTTCAGTTTTTAAAACTGCACCACGTAATCACCGATAAGTACGGGGTTTGTCTACATCGGCCTGTTTGGTCAATCAGTTAAGTAATACATAATACACGCTTTGGGCGATCATGTCTCGAAAAAGACATGACTAACTGGGCAGAAAAATATCCCACAGTAGATTGCCATTGCTTTCTCCTGTAGAATGGTTGCCAGCCAATGCTATAGAACCCAATCTGTCCTATTATTTAACCCATAACTGAAGAGAAGAGATGGATTAATACCTTTCCCATGGGTATTTGTGTGTAAGTGAATGCAAGGAATTCAACTGGAATTCGAACTCGGTACCCCGATTTGACGTTCCAAGTCTATATTCACTGCACCACAACGCACATCCTCTGTTTGGTACGGGTAGTTATTATTGTTATTATTACAAGGCTAACGACCTTGATAAGAACAGCAAAGCTAGAGCTGTTGCGCTAGACATCTCCAAAGCATTCGACAGGGCCTGGTACGCTGGCCTTCTGCGCAAGCTACAGGGCTATGGATTATCAGTACGCTTGTTCGACTTAATCAAATCGCTCCTATCGAATCGCATAATAAAGATCGTATTGAACTGGCATGCTTCCTGATCCTATCATATGAACGCGAGTGTCTCTCAAGGCTCTATCCTAGGTCCTACGCTTTTTCTGATTTTCATCAACGATCTCCCTGATGTAATCAGATGCCAAGTAGGCATCTACACTGACGACATCACCATTTACTCCCGCCTCGCTAAGAAATCTGCCGATGCAGACAAAACTAACCTTGCTGCTGCCCTCGAAAATGGACCTTCAGTCAATGATAGACTGA
Source organism: Ascarosepion bandense (assembly GCA_037127315.1). Taxonomy (NCBI): domain Eukaryota; kingdom Metazoa; phylum Mollusca; class Cephalopoda; order Sepiida; family Sepiidae; genus Ascarosepion; species Ascarosepion bandense. The sequence continues at coordinate 3,296,645 of JBBBDQ010000598.1, read as the reverse complement.
GGTAATAAATGGCTCGTAAACTTTAATGCTTCTAAAACGAAGCTGCTATCCTTTAACCATCATTGACAATCTTTCCTACCAGCAACCAGCATGGATCACGCTAGTCTCCCTGAGAGTAGTACACTGCATCTTTTTGGCCTCCCTCTCTCAGCTGATCTTAAGTGGAAAGACTACATCGAATTAATAGCTAAATCTACTGCTAAGAAGTTCGGGTTCCTGTGCCGGACCAGGAAGTTCTCTTCTGAATCCATCATACATATTTACAAATCTACTAACCGTCCGTGCATTGAATATTGCTGTCATATCTGGTCGAGTGGCCCTGCTGTTCACCTTGGGGTTCTCGAGAGGACCAAAAGAAGAATCTGCAATGTAGTTACTCTTGACATGGCGGCCCGACTCTCTCTCTCTCTCACCAAGATGTGGCTTCCCTCTGTCTTTTCTATAAATATTTTCACGGATTCTGCTCTGACGAGCTTAGCTTCTTGGTGCCCCCACCCATTACACGAATTTACTCGAGCAATTAGACTGGCAACAAGGTCCCATCATTTTACTGTGAAAACAATCAAGTGTAACCACAACTTCTACTCTACCAGCTTCTTTTCTCACACTTCCTGCCTGTGGAACTCCCTTCCGTATTCTTGTTTCCCTGATAGCTACAATCTCAAAAAGAGTTTATATGCGATATCAACTGTCATCTCTTATCTCCTTCACTCCAATTCTTCTTCTCATTTTACACTTTGCAGCTCTTTACACCAATGTACCCGTCTTTCTCTTATCTGATACCTACTGTGACCTGTTCTCCTCCCTTTCTTCATTATTATGTAACCCCCTGAGCACCAGTGGCGGTTCTGCTTTGCTTGGGCTGAGACAATTATAAAAAAATGAAAAAAGAGAAGTATTATTTATTTATTTCAAATGCCATTCCATGCTTGGCTCGAAAGATTTTCAACACTTCGTTGAAACAAAGGATTTATTATAGTTATCCACTAATTGATAATTATAAGTAAAACAGACATATTCTAATAAGGAACCAGGAAAAAGGAAGAAAAAAAAACATAGAAAAGACAATTATTATAATCGACAAATGAAACAAAATGAAAGTGAATGATTTACACTGTTCGGATTGTTGCCCTCATCTTTATTACCATGTTTACGACGTTTCGGCTGTTGTACGCTCCGGCCTTCTTCAGGTGATACGAATTTTGAATCGAACGCTTTATTTCGATCACTGGGGTATATAATTCTCATTCCATGGGCGAAATAAAGGACTCGATTCAAAATTCCTAGCAAATGAAACAGGCCGGAGCGTACAACGGCCAAAATGTCGTAAACATGACAATATATTGGAGTAGATAGACTAAACTATCGCCCCGTTCACCTCCACCCACGTCTATTGAACAGGTGAAGAGGCTCATCCCTTGTTCCCTGTTTGGGATGTGGTTTCCCTCTTTCTCTTTTCCAATCTTTTCACTCTTTTCTTTTTCTTTTTCAATTGGAGTAGATAGAATAAACTATCGCCCGGTTCACACTCCACCCACGTTTATTGAACAGGTAAAGAGGCTCATCCCTTGTTCCCTGTTTAGGATGTGGTTTCCGGCTTTCTCTTTTTCAATCTTTTCACTTTTTTCTTTTTTCTTTTTTTTTTCATTTGGAGTAGATAGACTAAACTATCGCCCGGTTTGACACTCCACCCACGTCTATTGAACAGGTGAAGAGGCTCATCCCTTGTTCCCTCTTTAGGATTTGGTTTCCGGCTTTCTCTTTTCCAATCTTTTCACTTTTTTCTTTATTTTTCAATTGGAATAGATAGACTAAACTATCGCTCGGTTCACACTCCACCCACGTCTATTGAACAGGTGAAGAGTCTCATCCATTGTTCCCTGTTTAGAATGTGGTTTCCGACTTTCTCTTTTCCAATCTTCTCACTCTTACGTAGCCCCCTGCGCATCAGTGGCGTTACCGCCTTGCTTGGGGTGATATGATTAAAAATTTAAAAAAATAAGATAAAAATAAAATGAGGACAACAGTCCGAACAGTGTAAATAACATAAATACTCTCTTGTCTCTATAGAAAACTACTGAGAGTGAATGAGTAAAGAAAAACAACTTAACATGTTTTTTTTCCTCAATCGTCGACCGAAGACTTAAAACATCACTAAAAAAAAAAAAAAGGATACATTTCTTAAAGAAGATAGGATATACCGATTTACTAAGGGTAGAGTGTGGAACATCTAACAGTAATGATACTCAGTTCTACTTCAGCTGTCTTTCTTGATGTTAAATATCAGTTTTCTTCTCGAATCCATCCTTTCCAAAACCTTGTCGTTGCTCATGTGTTCCGTTCATAGTATCCTAATCATCCTTCTGTAGAACCACATTTCGTTTACTTCAAGTCTTTCCTTAATCTTTGATGAAATCGTGCAGCATTCACTGCCATATTTAAGAATTGACATCCCATAAAACCCAGTATTCTCTTCTTTGTTTCCAGCAAAATTTTTTCTTAAATACTCTACTCAGCTTCTGAATTGCGTCTTTGGCCATGACAATACGCCTTCGGATATCCATATCGCACTTTCCGTTTTCTGTTAGAACCCTTCCCAGGTATTTAAATTTCTGCACTTGTTTAATTATAGCATTCCCAACTTGTAATTGGCATTTTGGGCTTCTCTTTTTATTGATGAGCATGCATTCAGTTTTCTTGGAGTTTACCTGGGAAGTATTCTAACAGAAGACGGAAATTGTGACACAGAGATCTGAAGGCAAATTGGCATGGCGAAGGAAGCATTCCAGAAGTTGAGTAAAGTATTAAGAAACAGGACAATTTCGCTAGAAACAAAGAAGAGAGTACTGTATTGCTATGTGATGTCAGTTCTTCAATATGGCAGTGAATGCTGGACAATATCATCAAAGATGAAGGAAAAACTTGAAGCAGCTGAAATGTGGTTCTACAGAAGGATGCTGCGGATATCGTGGATCGAGCATGTGAGCAATGATGAGGTTTTGGAAATGATGGAAACGAAAAGGAAATTAATACTGAGCATCAGGAAGAGACAGCTGAAGTTCCTGGGATATGCAATAAGGAAAGAGGGTTTGGAGAATCTGATACTAACAGGACAGATAGAGGGAAAAAGAGACAGGGTAAAGCATCAGATAACATATTTGAACGACCTAATCAGATGGATGATGGAACGAGGGTTGCTTGGTGTAACAGGAGAAAGCGTGCTAAGAGCCACCAGGGATAGGGAGATGTGGAAAGCCATGATCGCCTACGTCCTGAAGGTACAAGGCACATAGAAAAAGAAAAAGATATATAATCCTTTCTTTCCGCTTTCTTTATCTACTTTTTTAGGAGGTGTTGTATTTTCTTTTCTGTATCTGCTATCAGCAGTGTATAATATGCGTATCATGTGATGTGGCTTTCCTGTGCCTCTTCTACAAATACTTTCACGGCTTCTGCTCCGATGAACTTAGATCACTGGTGCTCTCTAGGTATGAATTTGCACGAGATACTAAATTAGCATCTAAGTTCCACCTTTTTACAGTGAAACCGATAAAATGTAACCTAAATTTCTACTCTAAGAGCTTCTTTTCTCGCACTTCCCGCCTGTGCAATTCCCTTCCATATACTTGCTTCCCTACCAGCTAGAATTTCCAGAAATTTAAATGTAAGGTCAAGAGACATCTCTTATCACACTAACTCGCATCCATTCTCTCAAACTCCCTCACATCTACCCCACCCCCATCGTCGGTATCCTCATCCGTCTATCACCCTCCTCCCAACATTTCCAATAACTAACCACTCTTTCTCATCACTTTCCCCTATGTAACCCCCTGCGCAACAGTGGCAGTGAAATCCCTTGCTTTGGGTGAAATGATTTTTAAAAAAATACTGTTCAGATTTCAATTCTGGTAGGACTTTCTAGAGCTCTCAAAATTGTCTCTCTGTAGAATTTGAATTAATCTATCGAGACAAGCTCGCTAAACATCGCTTCGCTTTGTACTGCGCAAAAGAAGATATACATGTATATTAATAACATATCAAGTACTGAACTGCTATGTGATATCAATCCTCTTGTAAAGCAGTGAATGTTAGACACTCCCTCCGTTTTAAAGTAACCTTTCATGTAGTGCCCAATTATTCTTGGTTTCAGCCAGACTTAGTTGAATCTTAGTAAATGTTTATTGAATCCGAGATCCACATCCCAATGTCTTAATCATTAAGTTTTACGCGTGTCATCGGTTAAGATGATAAGAAACCAAGCTGAATTGCCTTAACTTAATGGTGCTACATACCAAAACAAGGATTTTATCTGAAAAGTTATAAAACATGACTGTGCTGAGAATGAATAAAGTGTTTTTACTACATTGATCGTTTAGAGAGAAAAAAAAGTGAATATACATAAAAATAAAGCAGAAAAAGTGAAAACTAAGAAAAAATATATAGAACGATTAATGACAAGTCATATTGCTTTTTTATTTATCTATCAGTCTGTTGTAGTCTGTCAGAGATTTGGCGTTTGCTGCAAACCAGCAGTGACCTACCCGGTGGATTTATCATTGGCCCATCAGTCAATTCGTTCGGCTAGTAATAACGCAAATGTAAGCGTGTCGAGACATTCGATGAAACACGCGCGCACACACAACACACAAAAAGGTTAATGGTAGGCATTAACTCCGGCTAAAATAAACAACCCATGAAGTTTTAGCATTTCGAACTGATAAAACCTTTCTGCTTTTCTTTCAAGTAATGATTCTCGTTTGATTTAAGATTTTATTTGTTTTGTTATTATTCTATCTCTCGTTACAGTCACTTGTTCCTTTTAGACATTACAGATTTTACAAGGCCAAGGTAAACTATAGATATATAGGCTAAAGTTAAAAATTAATACAAAATCCTTTACATTTTTTTTCTGGTCCTTTAGAAATACTTTCATCGTCTAACATATCTGGTACTTCTTTTTCAAAATCAGTTTAGTTGTAAAAGTAGGGAGATGGTTAATGTTTTTTGAATTGGCCTTGTGTCAAACATAACCTAATTTCCTACAACTTACGGGTTTTATCAGAATCATCAGAAGATTATCAGAAGATGGATTTGTGGAAGAATAAAAGTATACCATTTGTATGTTTAAATAGAAATTTATTCATAGAAAGGAATAACATGAATTGGTAGAAGTTAAATGTTCAATGAGAAACAATATTAAGAAGTTAAGGGTATCAAGAGTTCGTAGTAGTCCTTGCAAGAGTGAGTTTATATGTACGTAGGCAGGAACGTATGTATGTATGTATGTATGAGCGTTTCTTGTTGGGTAGAATGGTCTTTGAAGTTATCGCCCAGAGTGAATGGCGAAAAGGAAGAAGGTGAGAGGTGAGAGGTGAGAGGTGAGAGAGAAAGATAGACAATAATAGCGATCGCTTGACGTTTCTCAAGGAACGTGTTAATTACGCTCGTCTCCTGTCTTTCTGGCAACGGTCGAGCTTGCCTCGTCTTTTATTTCATTATTGGGTTTCCAAATGATCATTTAGGAATTCACTCCCAGATGTGATTCTGGCCTTTCTATTTTGTTTTTATATGTTTCTTAGTTTTCTATTAGACGGAAAACATTTCGCATCAAGGCGTAAAATTTCGCGAGTTTTGTGTGTGCTAAGCAAGGGTTTTGTAAATTCGAGTAAATTCGTTTATTTCTAACAAAGTCAATGAGTCAGCGCTTATAAAATCTAGATCTTGTTTTGTTCACTCAGTCAGTCAGTTAAGTGCCATACGTAATACACGCTTTTGGGCGACCATGTCTCGAAAGAGACTTGATTGACTGGGCAGAAGATTATCCCGCAATAGGTTGCTGTTGCATTCTGCGGTATAGACCCCAATCTGTCCTATTATTTAACCCATAACTGGAAGGAAGAGATGGAGTATAACATTTCCCAAGGGTATTTGTGCATAAGTGAATACAAGGAATTCAACTGGAATCCGAACTCGGCTCCCCGATTTTTTGTTACGAGTCGATATTCACTGCACCACAACGCACCTCACATTTGTTCGCTACATAATCATAAAAATACATTTTCGCGTTTTATGATGGTAGTCATCTCACGATTGGAGGTCCTACGTTTGATTATGATTTTGCAGAAAGTATCGGGTACAAATGCTTTGCATTTGTGCAATATTTGTAGACCCTTAGGTTACAAGTCTTCTTCAGTTATAATCTACAAAAGAATAAAAATTACCAAAATAAATGCAATGTCACTCGCTGTCTACTGCCCTCCAGATTACTCTCTTCTCTTCCTGTCCATTATTGATATTTCGGTGCTACTATAGCGTGAGATCTACCTCAATGTAGCGTGAAGCCTATCTCCCGTTTCGACTATCCTTTTTTTATGGGTAGGTCACGTGTTTAGAAAAGGTGAGATAGATACAAATATCCATTTTAGACTTCACCTGACCTGATGGCCACATGTGGGAGGAGCACGGTAGACCTCCTAGCTGCTCCTGGATAGACGATATAATGAGGTAGACCTCACGCTACAGTAGCACCACTATTTCTGTTCCTAATTGTTCCTGGTCCTGGGCATGACCGTAAACTGCCTCTGTTTGGGAGGTTGTGAGGAGCATGGAACCACCTCTTAATTGCTGTTGTTCCCAGGTCCACCCTGATTTGGAGTGGTAGCACCTGTTAGGGTCCCAGCTATGGGAAAATAGTTAACCCCAAAACTGGGGTCAAATCACTATGAAAGTATAACAATACACTTTTATAGAAATATATACATAAAAATAGACTTTTATAGAGGAACGTACATTTTTTTTTTAAAATTATCCCCAGCAAATCATTTTTTAATACAAAACTAGAAGACATTTTCACTTTTTTTTAAAAAAAAGAATAAAAACCAAAAATGTTCATTAAAATCTGACTAAATCATTCTCACTACAATGGAACATTAAAAATACCTTTAAACCCCACCTTTTTGGCATAAAATAACCTACACAGGTTCATATGCCGTTAAACAAAACTCAAATTCAAAACTAATTATTGCACTCTCAGTAACTCCTTGTGTGTTATTGGCTTTACTGCCTTGCCTGAGAATGAAACCGATTAACCATGATTAAAATTTTCATATTTGCACTTTCAGCAAGCTAATAGATACACTAAGACACAATGAATTACTAAGTGTGAAAAAATATGAGAAAAAGAAAAACATTATTAAAGACAAAGTACAATAAAAGAACAGGTATTAAAAAGAAAGAAGATAAAGATTGATATTGTGTTCAATTTTTTAAAGATCAAAGTCGACTAAAAGAGGCTTCCACAAGCGAGAAGTGTGAAAGAATAAAGTATTTTTATAGATACGTTTTCATATAGCCGTTTCAACTGTAAAACAATGAGAACTTGAAGATTAAAATTGATTGGAAAGCAAAAAGCCAGAGGTGAGTTCCACAAGCGAAAAATACAAGAGAAAAAATTGTTAGCATAAAACAAATCGAAGAAGTTAAGGGGAGAAGTGTTGTCTTTAGCTGTGCAGGAAAAAAAAAACGCCTGTCATTAGTTAATCGTAAAGGTATTGTTGTGTTGCTTTCTTTTGGTATAATTAGAAGATAACACAAACTTGAATTAATAATGTTTATTTTTGGTATAAAACTTTAGGTTTTTACATCAAGTTACAACCTTTAAATTTTGTGTGGATACAGGAGCAGACTAGCTAAATTCTCTTCACTGTGGGATGCTAGTAGTAAACGAGCCTATCCCTTCTGGACTCTAGTGGTCAACTGACTAGCGTATTCCTTTATTTTATCTCCTACCCACAACTACTGTCCTTAACCCCTACTTCTTACTCCTACTATTACTCATACTCCTACCAAAAGAAATGGTTCCTTATTTTACTGCCAAATTTTGAATTCTTGGTGTCAGTGTGTCTATCTTTTTCTATTTTTAGAAAACTCACCATTTTATAAACCATAAGAGTGTTATATTTAGATCCAGGCTTTACCTAACAGGGCTTACTAATGTAGGATCATGGAAGAAATGCTTTGAGGTTGCAGATTTTCAGTTGACGTTACCTTAATATGTATATAATGATCTTATCCTTTTAGCAATTGTAATATCATAAACAGGAAAGTAATATGTGGCAAACTCGTGTCATTCTAAACGCATAAGTGGACCCGGATCGCATGCGGACATGTCTATCAAAACCAGTTACATCCGGCTTTTACTCGTTAGCAGCGGGACAGCTTGGCATATTCAGATACGCGATTCTCGTAAACTAGTCTTATCGCATCTTATATTTTAGTTTCGGGGAAGTTCAAATAATTTCAAGGCCAACAAAACGTAAAAATTAATGGTTATTTTAATGCACTGAAAATTATTGTTAATGACTAGTTAAAGACTGGTGGATATTTCACTGTTTTTCTATTTAAATTTATTAATGGATCCTAATTCTAATCTCCGATTAAGTAAACTCATGGCAAGTTCTACAACAATAAAATATCCGTAGAAATTTCACTGTCGCGTCGTTAAATATTTGAGCTTGACAACTTTAACATAATATTGCAATAACAAACATAAATATGAATGCTGGTCATTATTTTAAGAAGTGGGTACAAATGAAAAGATTTTAATTTAATAACTTTTTCATTTCACTGAAACAGCCGTGAAACACTTCTATCTTCTCTTTCTTTCTTTCATTTTCTTACTGAAATTGTAGTGAACAGGAAATTAAGAATTAAAATCAAACTTCTTCACTTTTACAAAAATTTACAATGACGTGTGAAATCCTGGTTTTTCCCAAACAGAAAAAGGATTGACCATGTGCTTAAAGAAAAAGTCGAAACCGTATTTCGCAAGTAGATGTTTAATTGATTTTCTAAAGAATGGAAGCGATTTGCAAGACCGAAGGGACTTAGTGATCCAGTGCAAAAATCTGAATAACTATAAAAACTTTAACCAGATCAGCGCCAGTCAGTCAGATGGGAACAGCAAGACGAAACAACTAAAATGTAACTGGAAAAACTTCAACCACGCACATTGTCCTCCTTCTTTTTCGTGTGCTGATTCCATTTACTTCTTCTTCATCCAAAGACATTCCTTTCAAACAAACGCTTATACATATATACATACATACATACATACATACATACGCATAAACTCTTAACGGTCGTCATAACTAACGCATGGATGGACAAGTTAAATTGCAATAGGATTATTTTATTGTAAGTATTGAAAAGTGAAAAAGAAGACTCTCAAAGCGGTAATAACAAAAATCCTACAGGACTTTTTTACATCCTAATAATGTCTGTTTTGGTTTCATGTGACAACCCTTATTTTTGTTTATTGACATTAACTCAGTTCTAATAGAAATTTTTTTTTCATGTTTAACTTAATTATTGAGGAATAAAGATTAAACGTTAATTGCGAGTGATGATGCTGCTTATGGTAAAAATCCATTTAAAAATAAATTTATTTCTACAGGTTACGATGGGTAAGTTGTTGCCATTTGATATTTTTAATTGCTTTGTTTATTTTTGATTTAGTCGACTGCCCAGTAATATAGGGTCAGTTGGGCACCGTCTATGAAAAAAAAAAGCACCATAATGCAATTCACTCTAAAGTAATTTGGAAACTGCATGGAATGTTTCATGGTCCTGGGCATGACGGTAAACTGCAACAGGTAGCAAGGCCTCTGATTGGAGGGTGTGAGGAGCATGGAAGCACCTCTTAATTGCTGTTGTTCTCAGGTCCACCCTGACCCGCAGTGGTAGCACCTGTTAGAGTCCCAGCTATGAGCAAATAGTTAACCCCCTAAATTTGGGTCAAAACATTATGAAAGTATAAAAATAGACTTTTATATAAATATATATACATAAAAATAGACTTTTATATAAATATATATCCATAAAAATAGACTTTTATATAAATATATATACATAAAATAGACTTTTATAAAACAAAACGATGCATTTTTGAAGGAATAATATTATCAAGAATACATTTTTGAAGAAAAATTATTGCCATAACACATAAAAGAATTATTCTCAGCAAAACATTTTTGAATACAAAACTAGAAGACATCTTCAGTTTTTTAAAATAAAAAAATATAAACAAAAATATTTCATCAAAATCTGATTAAAAGAACCTTCTCAATAGAATCGAACATTAAAAAAATACCTTAAAACCCCACCTTTTTGGGATTAAATAACCCACAGAGGTGTTGATATGCCGTTAAACAAAACTCAAACTCAAACCTAAAACGAATGTTTCATAATGTTTGGGTGTTAATCTGAGAACAGTCAAGGAAATTCGGAAAGATTTGGATGAATCTAATGGTGAGTACGAATTGTAAAATTTATTCTGGTCATGCTGATAAGAAAAACAATCACCCGAATTTGTTGGTAAGGAACTCAGACTCAGCCAACACAGGCGCCCACATCAAGTGATGTGAGGATGTCAGGCTGCCCTGGGTCAAGAGAATGGCTGTTCGAAGAACCTATCTCTGGAAATATAACTCTACACCATTCAAAACAAGAAGAAGAAACAAGTCAATTTCTGCCACTACATCAACCTTTACATCTGGCCACATAACTTCCAAGACTGCAACTCGCTTGTTTATTAAAACTTCTTGTGACACCAATGAACTGAAAGAAGGATTATAGCTTTCAATGTAATTATTTTTTTTTTTAATCATATCACCCCAAGCAAGGCTGTAACGCCACTGATGTGCAGGGGGCTACGTAGGACTGAAAAGGTTGGAAAAGAGAAAGCCGGAAACCACATCCTAAACAGGAAACAAGGGATGAGCCTCTTCACCTGTTCAATAGACGTGGGTGGAGTGTGAACCGGGCGATAGTTTAGTCTATCTTTGGTGAGTAATTTAACATAGGACAGAAAAGGTGACACCCAAATCCAAATGCACATTAGAATTGCAATAGATGGGTGCTGAGAAAACCATGGATTCGACATTATAATTTCTCGGACGCATAATAAAGAAGGGCGGCTTGGAAACTCTAACAATCACAGGACATTTCAAAGGCTACTGGAAAACGGGAAAGCAGTGACCCACCTACCTGATAAGTTTATGTGAATGGATGGCGGAACGGGGAAAGGGTTAAAAAGGCAAAGGTTACCAAGAGCTACAAAGGATAGAAAGTGTGGAGAGCCATGATCAAACACAAGTTAAAGAAATACGGCTCACAGTACAAGATACATAATTGAAAAAGACATAAAATGTGTATACACTTTACAAGTAGTGACAAAATTTCATAATTCATAAATAACATTATAAGTTAGTGTATTTATAGCACATCTCTCTCTCTCTCTCTCTCTCTCTTTCACACTATATATATATATATATATAGTCATCCCGTGACAGATCTGTTTCGCTGTATCACAGCTCATCAGTACGGTTAGACATCCGATTGCTTTTAACCCAGGATTGAAACATATATATATATATATATATATATATATGTGTGTGTGGGGGGGGTGTTGTGGTGCAGTGGTTGTCGGCTTGGAATGAGATATCGGGTTTCCGAGTTCGAATTCCCGTTGAATTCCTTGCATTCACTTACGCGCAAATACCATTGGGAAAAGTATTAATCCGTCTCTTCCCTTCAGTTTTGGGTTAAATAACAGGACAAATTGGGTTCTATAGCCTTGGTCGGTGACCAGTCTACTACTAAAAGTAATGGTAACCTACTGCGGGATAATCTTCTGCCCAGTCAGTCATATCACTTTCGAGACATGATCGCCCAAACGTGTATCACGTATGGCACCTTACTGATTGATATATACTGACGTGCCAAAAGTCATGAGATAACTTCGTAGAATCATAACGGTTATCTTTTATCCCTGCGAAGAGCATCAATTCATACCACAATAAGTCGACGTGTCATCAATTACATAAGTGACTGGAAAACCTATGGAAAGACCTCTCTCCCACGATCTATAAATGCTCGATTAACCTTGTGTCTCTTCTATAAATACTTTCACGGCTTCTGCTCCGATGAACTTAGATCACTGGTGCCCCCTAAATACGAATTTGCACGAGATACTAGATTAGCAACTAGGTCCCACCCTTTTACAGTGAAACCGATAAAATGCAGCCGTAACTTCTACTCCAACAGTTTCTTTCCTCGCACTTCCCGACTGTGGAATTCTCTTCCAAACGATTGCTTCCCCGACGGCTACAATCTCCAGAAGTTTAAATGTAAGGTCAATAGACACCTCCTAACACACTAACCTGCTCCCATTCTATCAAGCACTCTTCCCATCTGCCCGACCCTCATCCTCGCTATCCTTACTCATCTGTCACCTTCCTCCTGACATTCCCTATGTCTATCCACTCCTTCTCTTTACCTTCCCCTATGTAGCCCCATGCGCAATAGTGGCAGTGGAATGCCTTGCTTGGGGTGAGATGATTAAAAAAAAAAACGTGGTTGTAATTTCATCTGTTGAAATGTCTTCTTCCGAATGCTTCTCAAACTGATTCTGGGCAACTTCGGCTCGATTACACATTGCATTATGCAAAAAAAGATATATAAATTTTATATATCAGTACAATTTTAAGAGTATCTATGATGAATGTGCGGATAAATGTTTCGTGTGAGGTGTTTCGTCCATTAAGAAATCATTGAACAAAAATGATGTTTACCTTGATGCGTTTTCACATGCGCATGAAGGAAAAGAGAAAATTTAAATATACGTTTTTGTCGTTAAATATGAATATAATTTCTTTCCTTTTTTTATTTTGTAATGTTTTTATCACGTTTGTTATTAAATATATAACATTGCGAAAATAGATCGACCAAGAAATGTAAAATGTAATTATCTGTAGGCAAATTTACTGGATGATCAAGCGATTAAAACACATTTGCGTCTCATTAAATTGCTTTTTTTTAAATTGAAGTTGTTGCGTAGGGAAATGGTTAATTTTTCTTTCATTCGGCCTTGTGTCGTACTTAACCGAACCCCCTACAGCTTACAGGATTCATGCAGAATCATCATCAGGTTGGTTGTCGGCAGAATGGAATGTGTTGAATAATGTAAGAATAAAATATACATTTTGCATTTTAAAATAGAAACTTATTAAAAGAGAACGAATAACACAAGTTGTAGAAATTAATGTGCAATCAGAAACATTAAGAAGTTATGAGTAGAGTTCGTGTTCACTGATAAAGTTGAGTTAAGGGTATCGAGAGTTGAAAAAATTGTTCGTAGTAGAAATTGTTGAAAGAGATAATGAGAAAAAGGACAATGTCCGGAGTCGCTTGAAATTGAAGCTACATTTTAGATGTTTGTCTCGCGGCTCCCAATGACCCTCTGACTGATTGACGTTGATGAAGTCCTTTTATTGTAATCTAGATTTTTTCACACTTACTCGTTAAGTATTTTTTGATCTTTCAAGTCGCTCATTTTAACACCTACTTGTGAAATCTGGTTTCGACTTCGAAAGTAACATCATTAAATCAAAATTATTTTAATACAAATGAAGGTAACCAACTTACGCACTGAGTAGTTGATTTTGTGAAAAATCTCTTTTGTGTTCATATAATTTTTTTATTTAAGTTCCTTGAGGACTCGCCTATGTATTACTTGTGAGAATTATTACAGGTGATAGAGTAAATTGGTATTTCTTTTTTAATGTATTATTTTTTTGAATGAATGAATTTTTTATTGTTTTAGACGTAGTTGTAACAAATTTTATCTTACACTTAGATAAATATTTTACAATTGTAGTAGAGGTGATGGATTGAATAATATATTTTGAATTTGGTTGTCAGAATAGACCACTTTTCTAGTTAGGAAATATTTTATGAACCTCCTTTTTCGCGCTGAATATTAAATAATTACTGTATTCGAGGAGCTTAAAAATATTTTCAATATTTTGTGTAAATATCGAGGATAACAAATTCTGAGTGCTCTTAAATAGAAAAAAGCAGGTTATTCCCAAAGTCATTTTTATGGCGGAAATAGAAATTTATGATATTATTTTATTGATTGATTTTCAATGGACACTTATTTTTAAGGCATTGTCATTACAGTGTAACATGTTATCTTAGAATGCTCGACATTACAGGTTGAATAAGCCATCATTATTAGGTTAGATAAGAGTCAATGAACAGGTGCAAAGCAGAGCAACGTATTTGTCATCTATCAACGACTAGTTCAGATAGATCAGTGAGCCCAACCAATATTCCATAAACACACCCCATGTCATTATAGAACCACCATAAGCTATTCTTCTTCCTTATGTGTCAAAATGTAGGCCATGATGGATTTTCACTTAAACCTATCCCTTGTCACTCTTAATATGTTTCCTCTTTGTATCTCTCCCAAACCCCGCTCCGCCATCCACTTGCTTAAACCCATCAAGTATGTCACGCGCAACTTTCCCCGTCTCTCTTTCCCTCTATCCATCTTGTGAGTATCAGATTCACTGAGCCCTCCTTCTTCATTTCGTGTCCCAGAAACATCAGCCGTCTCTTACTAATACCAACTATGTTTCTTTTTCGTTTGCATTCTCTCCAAAACCTTGTCGGTGCTCACATTTTCGGTCCATGTCATCCTCAGCAGTCTTCTGTAGAACTACGTTTCTGTTACTTTAAGTCTCGCCTTCATCTTTGAAGAATTTGCCCAGCATTCGCTGCCACATAGAGAGAGACAGATATCGCGTAACAGTTCAACACTCTTTTCTTTGTTTCCAACGAAATCCTCCTGTCTCTCAACACTCTGCCCAGCTTCTGAAATATGTCTTTGGCCATGCCAATGCGTCCTCGGAACTCAATGTTGGACTAAATAACTGAAATCGTGAGTTGTCTGATCATACCACTGGTTGTAAATCTTATCGGGTCAAAATTCTGACGACATGAGCCTAGATAATGCACTGTGTCAAGTGGGGTGGGGTTAACATGGCCAATATGAACTTTTCTGCTTTTACATCCCATGGAAGATAAAGAACGCTCAATTAGCATTCTGGATATTCGATTGGTATTCCATGTATTGAGATTTTTTTTCAATAATCTCACCCCAAGCAAGACAGTTTTATTGCCACTGGTTTGCATGGGGTTACATAGCAGTAAAGTGATGAGAAAGAGGGACAGGTTATAGGGAGTGTCAGGAAGAGGGGAATAGAAAGATGAGAATACTGGTGTGATGGGTGTGGAGGGGATAGAGAAAAGAGCATGAGAGAAGGGATGCGAGTCAGTGAGATAGGAGATGACTACTGACTTTACATTTAAATCCTTGGAAATCTAGCTGTCGGGGAAGCAAGAATATGCAAGAGAATTTCACAGACGGGAAGTGCGAGAAAAGAAGATGTGAGTAGGTGTGGTCATATTTTATTGGTTTCACTGTAAAATGGTGGGAACTAGTTGCTAGTCTAGTAGCTCGAGTAAATTCATAGATAGGGGTCACCAATGAGCATTTGAATGATGTAATTTGAACCAGAATCTTATCACCATCGTTGCAGACTTACGAAAGGCGTAAATTCATAAAGGGGGGCACCAGTGAGCATACAGCTGTAATTTGAACCAGAATCTTATCACCATCGTAGCAGACTTACGAAAGGCGTAAATTCATAAAGGGGGTCACCAGTGAGCATACAGCTGTAATTTGAACCAGAATCTTATCACCATCGTTGCAGACTTACGAAAGGCGCAAATTCATAAAGGGGGGCACCAGTGAGCATACAGCTGTAATTTGAACCAGAATCTTATCACCATCGTAGCAGACTTACGAAAGGCGTAAATTCATAAAGGGGGGCACCAGTGAGCATACAGCTGTAATTTGAACCAGAATCTTATCACCATCGTTGCAGACTTACGAAAGGCGTAAATTCATAAAGGGGGGCAACAGTGAGCATACAGCTGTAATTTGAACCAGAATCTTATCACCATCGTTGCAGACTTACGAAAAGCGCAAATTCATAAATGGGGGCACCAGTGAGCATACAGCTGTAATTTGAACCAGAATCTTATCACCATCGTAGCAGACTTACGAATGGCGTAAATTCATAAAGGGGGTCACCAGTGAGCATACAGCTGTAATTTGAACCAGAATCTTATCACCATCGTTGCAGACTTACGAAAGGCGTAAATTCATAAAGGGGGGGCACCAGTGAGCATACAGCTGTAATTTGAACCAGAATCTTATCACCATCGTAGCAGACTTACGAAAGGCGTAAATTCATAAAGGTGGGCACCAGTGAGCATACAGCTGTAATTTGAACCAGAATCTTATCACCATCGTTGCAGACTTACGAAAGGCGTAAATTCATAAAGGGGGGAACCAGTGAGCATTCAGTTGTAATTTGAGCCAGAATCTTATCACCATCGTTGCAGACTTACGAAAGTCGCAAATTCATAAAGGGGGGCACCAGTGAGCATACGGATGTAATTTGAACCAGAATCTTATCACCATCGTTGCAGACTTACGAAAGGCGCAAATTCATAAAGGGGGGCACCAGTGAGCATACGGATGTAATTTGAGCCATAATCTTATCACCATCGTTGCAGACTTACGAAAGGCGCAAATTCATAAAGGGTGGCACCAGTGAGCATACGGATGTAATTTGAACCAGAATCTTATCACCATCGTAGCTGACTTACGAACAGCGCAAATTCATAAATGGGGGCACCAGTGAGCATACAGCTGTAATTTGAACCAGAATCTTATTACCATCGTTGCAGACTTACGAAAGGCGCAAATTCATAAAGGGGAGCACCAGTGACATACGGATGTGTAATTTGAACCAGAATCTTATCACCATCGTTGCAGACTGCGAAAGGCGCAAATTCATAACAGAGGGCATCAGTGAGCATATGGATGTAATTTGAACCAGAATCTCATCACCATCGTTGCAGACTTACGAAAGGCGCAAATTCATAAAAGGGAGCACCAGTGAGCATACGGATGTAATTTGAACCAGAATCTTATCACCATCGTTGCAGACTTACGAAAAGCGCAAATTCATAAATGGGGGCACCAGTGAGCATACAGCTGTAATTTGAACCAGAATCTTATCACCATCGTAGCAGACTTACGAAAGGCGTAAATTCATAAAGGGGGTCACCAGTGAGCATGGCTATGAAATTTGAACCAGAATCTTATCACCATCGTTGCAGACTTACGAAAGGCGTAAATTCATAAAGGGCACCAGTGAGCATACAGCTGTAATTTGAACCAGAATCTTATCACCATCGCATGAACTTTGAAAGATAAATTCATAAGGTAGACTTGATGAGCATGACTGTTGAACCAGAATCTTATCACCATCGTTGCAGACTTACGAAAGGCGTAAATTCATAAGGGGAACCAGTGAGCATTCAGTTGTAATTTGAGCCAGAATCTTATCACCATCGTTGCAGACTTACGAAAGTCGCAAATTCATAAAAGGGGGCACCAGTGAGCATACGGATGTGTTGAACCAGAATCTTATCACCATCGTTGTAGACTTACGAGAAAGCGCAAATTCATGAAGAGGGCACCAGTAGACATACGGATGTAATTTGAGCCATAATCTTATCACCATCGTTGCAGACTTACGAAAGGCGCAAATTCATAAAGGAGTGGCACCAGTGAGCATACGGATGTAATTTGAACCAGAATCTTATCACCATCGTAGCTGACTTACGAACAGCGCAAATTCATAAATGGGGGCACCAGTGAGCATACAGCTGTAATTTGAACCAATCTTATCACCATCGTAGCTGACTTACGAACAGCGCAAATTCATAAATGGGCACCAGTATGAGCATACAGCTGTAATTTGAACCAGAATCTTATCACCATCGTTGCAGACTTACGAAAGGCGCAAATTCATAAGAAATTTCAGTAGGCATACGGATGTATTTGAACCAGAATCTTATCACCATCGTTGCAGACTTACGAAAGGCGCAAATTCATAACGGGGAATAAATTAGGCATATGGATGTAATTTGAACCAGAATCTCATCACCATCGTTGCAGACTTACGAAAGGCGCAAATTCATAAAGAGGGCACCAGTGAGCATACGGATATGGTGAACCGAATCTTATCACCATCGTTGCAGACTTACGAAAGGCGCAAATTCATAAAGGGGGGGGGGTGCACCAGTGAGCATACGGATGTAATTTGAACCAGAATCTTATCACCATCGTTGCAGGCTTACGAAAGGCGCAAATTCATAAAGGAGGGCACCAGTGAGCATACAGATGCAATTTGAACCAGAATCTTATCACCATCGTTGCAGACTTACGAAAGGCGCAAATTCATAAAGGGGGGCACCAGTGAGCATACGGATGTAATTTGAACCAGAATCTTATCACCATCGTTGCAGACTTACGAAAGGCGCAAATTCATAAAGGGGGGCACCAGTGAGCATACGGATGTAATTCGAACCAGAATCTTATCACCATCGTTGCAGACTTACGAAAGGCGCAAATTCATAAAGGGGGGGCACCAGTGAGCATACGGATGTAATTTGAACCAGAATCTTATCACCATCGTTGCAGACTTACGAAAGGCGCAAATTCATAAAGGGGGGCACCAGTGAGCATACGGATGTAATTTGAGCCATAATCTTATCACCATCGTTGCAGACTTACGAAAGGCGCAAATTCATAAAGGGGGGCACCAGTGTGCATACGGATGTAATTTGAACCAGAATCTTATCACCATCGTTGCAGACTTACGAAAGGCGCAAATTCATAAAGGGGGGCACCAGTGAGCATACGGATGTAATTCGAACCAGAATCTTATCACCATCGTTGCAGACTTACGAAAGGCGCAAATTCATAAAGGGGGGGGGGGGTGCACCAGTGAGCATACGGATGTAATTTGAACCAGAATCTTATCACCATCGTTGCAGACTTACGAAAGGCACAAATTCATAACGGGGGGCATCAGTGAGCATATGGATGTAATTTGAACCAGAATCTCATCACCATCGTTGCAGACTTACGAAAGGCGCAAATTCATAAAGGGGGCACCAGTGAGCATACGGATGTAATTTGAACCAGAATCTTATCACCATCGTTGCAGACTTACGAAAGGCGCAAATTCATAAAGGGGGGGGGGGTGCACCAGTGAGCATACGGATGTAATTTGAACCAGAATCTTATCACCATCGTTGCAGGCTTACGAAAGGCGCAAATTCATAAAGGAGTTGCACCAGTCAGCATACAGATGCAATTTGACCCAGAATCTTATCACCATCGTTGCAGACTTACGAAAGGCGCAAATTCATAAAGGGGGGCACCAGTGAGCATACGGATGTAATTTGAACCAGAATCTTATCACCATCGTTGCAGACTTACGAAAGGCGCAAATTCATAAAGAGGGGCACCAGTGTGCATACGGATGTAATTTGAACCAGAATCTTATCACCATCGTAGCAGACTTACGAAAGGCGTAAATTCATAAAGGGGGTCACCAGTGAGCATACAGCTGTAATTTGAACCAGAATCTTATCACCATCGTTGCAGACTTACGAAAGGCGTAAATTCATAAAGGGGGGCACCAGTGAGCATACAGCTGTAATTTGAACCAGAATCTTATCACCATCGTAGCAGACTTACGAAAGGCGTAAATTCATAAAGGTGGGCACCAGTGAGCATACAGCTGTAATTTGAACCAGAATCTTATCACCATCGTTGCAGACTTACGAAAGGCGTAAATTCATAAAGGGGGGAACCAGTGAGCATTCAGTTGTAATTTGAGCCAGAATCTTATCACCATCGGTACAGACTTACGAAAGTCGCAAATTCATAAAAGGGGAGCACCAGTGAGCATACGGATGTAATTTGAACCAGAATCTTATCACCATCATTGCAGACTTACGAGAGCGCAAATTCATAAAAGGGGGCACCAGTGAGCATACGGATGTAATTTGAACCATAATCTTATCACCATCGTTGCAGACTTACGAAAGGCGCAAATTCATAAAAAGTGGCACCAGTGACATACACCGGATGTAATTTGAACCAGAATATCACCATCGTAGCTGACTTACGAACAGCGCAAATTCATAAATGGGGGCACCAGTGAGCATACAGCTGTAATTTGAACCAGAATCTTATCACCATCGTAGCTGACTTACGAACAGCGCAAATTCATAAATGGGGGCACCAGTGAGCATACAGCTGTAATTTGAACCAAGGATCTTATCACCATCGTTGCAGACTTACGAAAGGCGCAAATTCATGAGGGCACCAGTGAGCATACGGATGTAATTTGAACCAGAGATCTTATCACCATCGTTGCAGACTTACGAAAGGCGCAAATTCATAACGAGGGCATCAGTGAGCATATGGATGTATTTGAACCAGAATCTCATCACCATCGTTGCAGACTTACGAAGGCGCAAATTCATAAAGAGGGCACCAGTGAGCATACGGATGTGTTGAACAGAATCTTATCACCATCGTTGCAGACTTACGAAAGGCGCAAATTCATAAAGGGGGGGTGCACCAGTGAGCATACGGATGTAATTTGAACCCGAATCTTATCACCATCGTTGCAGGCTTACAGCAGGCGCAAATTCATAAAGGAGGGCACCAGTGAGGCATACAGATGCAGTGAACAAGAATCTTATCACCATCGTTGCAGACTTACGAAGCGCAAATTCTATAGGGGGCACCAGTGAGCATACGGATGTAATTTTGAACCAGAATCTTATCACCATCGTTGCAGACTTACGAAGGCAAATTCATAAGGGGGTGCACCAGTGAAGCATACGGATGTAATTTGAACCAGAATCTTATCACCATCGTTGCAGGCTTACGAAAGGCGCAAATTCATAAAGGAGGGCACCAGTGAGCATACGAATGCAATTTGAACCAGAATCTTATCACCATCGTTGCAGACTTACGAAAGGCGCAAATTCATAAAGAGGGCACCAGTGAGCATACGGATGTAATTTGAACCAGAATCTTATCACCATCGTTGCAGACTTACG
The DNA here is from genome assembly GCA_037127315.1 of Ascarosepion bandense. Lineage (NCBI taxonomy): Eukaryota > Metazoa > Mollusca > Cephalopoda > Sepiida > Sepiidae > Ascarosepion > Ascarosepion bandense. Next base: position 3,275,729 of record JBBBDQ010000598.1, on the reverse strand, counting down.
AAAGGCGCAAATTCATAAAAGGGGGCACCAGTGAGCATACGGATGTAATTCGAACCAGAATCTTATCACCATCGTTGCAGACTTACGAAAGGCGCAAATTCATAAAGGGGGTACCAGTGAGCATACGGATGTAATTTGAACCCAGAATCTTATCACCATCGTTGCAGACTTACAGGCGCAAATTCATAAGGAGGGCACCAGTGACATACGGATGTAATTTGAGCCATAATCTTATCACCATCGTTGCAGACTTACGAAAGGCGCAAATTCATAAAGGGGGGCACCAGTGTGCATACGGATGTAATTTGAACCAGAATCTTATCACCATCGTTGCAGACTTACGAAAGGCGCAAATTCATAAAGGGGGGCACCAGTGAGCATACGGATGTAATTCGAACCAGAATCTTATCACCATCGTTGCAGACTTACGAAAGGCGCAAATTCATAAAGGGGGGCACCAGTGAGCATACGGATGTAATTTGAACCAGAATCTTATCACCATCGTTGCAGACTTACGAAAGGCACAAATTCATAACGGGGGGCATCAGTGAGCATATGGATGTAATTTGAACCAGAATCTCATCACCATCGTTGCAGACTTACGAAAGGCGCAAATTCATAAAGGGGGGCACCAGTGAGCATACGGATGTAATTTGAACCAGAATCTTATCACCATCGTTGCAGACTTACGAAAGGCGCAAATTCATAAAGGGGGGGGGGTGCACCAGTGAGCATACGGATGTAATTTGAACCAGAATCTTATCACCATCGTTGCAGGCTTACGAAAGGCGCAAATTCATAAAGGAGTTGCACCAGTGAGCATACAGATGCAATTTGAACCAGAATCTTATCACCATCGTTGCAGACTTACGAAAGGCGCAAATTCATAAAGGGGGGCACCAGTGAGCATACGGATGTAATTTGAACCAGAATCTTATCACCATCGTTGCAGACTTACGAAAGGCGCAAATTCATAAAGGGGGGCACCAGTGTGCATACGGATGTAATTTGAACCAGAATCTTATCACCATCGTTGCAGACTTACGAAAGGCGCAAATTCATAAAGGGGGGCACCAGTGAGCATACGGATGTAATTCGAACCAGAATCTTATCACCATCGTTGCAGACTTACGAAAGGCGCAAATTCATAAAGGGGGGGCACCAGTGAGCATACGGATGTAATTTGAACCAGAATCTTATCACCATCGTTGCAGACTTACGAAAGGCGCAAATTCATAAAGGGGGGCACCAGTGAGCATACGGATGTAATTTGAACCAGAATCTTATCACCATCGTTGCAGACTTACGAAAGGCGCAAATTCATAATGGGGGCACCAGTGAGCATACGGATGTAATTTGAACCAGAATCTTATCACCATCGTAGCAGAATTACAAAAGGCGCAAAAATCATTTGTAAGAAAAACAATATAGGGTTTTGAAAATGATGCACAGCTCCGTACGGGAATTATAATTTGGTGATGCCAAAAATCAAAGTACAAAAGATTAAATATCTAGGATGTGTTTTAACAGAAAGTGGAAAATGTCACACTGAAATCCGAAGGTACATTAGAATTAGATTATTAATCCCGCTTTCCTCATCACACGTCCCAGGAAATCTTTTTCTGACGTTAAGTATTAGTTTCGTTTTTGTTTCCATTTTCCCCCAAAAACATTTTTCGGTAAATGGTGTCCTCAGCATCCTTCTGTAGAACCACATTTCGGTTGCATCAAGTTTCTCCTTTCCTTCATCTTTAAGAATATCATGAGGTTAATCGAGAATTTATAGATTATGAGAGAGAGGTCTTTCCATAGCTTTTCCGGTCACTTGTGTAACTGATGAGACGTCGACCAATCGTACTATGAATTGATGCTCTCCGCAAGAATAAAAGATGCTCGACATGATACTACGAAGTTATCCCATGACTTTTGCCACGTCAATATATACATCTAATCTAAACTTATTTATAAATGGAACTTTGTGTGTGTGTGTGTGTGTGTGTGTGTGTGTGTGTGTGTCCGTTACCTATAGACTCCGAAACGGATGAACCAATTTTCTTGTTGTACTATAAGCGTCAGCGAGTGTTCTTAGCTAGGTTTTGTGTCGAGGTACCTCCGATAAATATCGAAAATCGATAATCGAAAAAATCGGGTTATAGAAGGAGTGGTCCGATTTTAATCAAATTTGATACACGCATAGACAAAGACATAAGAAACTATATTCAGAAGTTTCATGGTTGCAGTTCTTACAATAGTGCAGAAAATCGATAATATATATATATATAAAGGCAAGATTTTGTGTGTGTGTGTATCTGTTTATCTGCCTGTATGTCTGTATTTTTTTCAGCCCTTTTATTTTAGTTTTTGCTTCGGGTTTGGCTCTAAGTAGGTATAATTGTAGTTTTTAGTCTCAGCCATGATACCATATACTCAGAGGACTTATTTAGCCTTCAAGATTCAGTTTATAACGAAAAAAATTAATTGATACCGATACCAGGAAATCAAAATTTGACTTACATCCATTTACTTTTCTTTCAGTCTACGATTTCGCTTTAACTAGAAATAACTCTTGCTTTTTAGTCTTTCGTGCCAACGTCCAAAGAGTCTGAGCTCCCGGACCATGGATTAGTTTTAAAGCTTTCATTACACCCGAACAACGCCGGGATATACTGCTAGTGAGTTATAAATAAACTAACTTATAATTTTTTCTATGAAATTTTTTCACTACTTATGAAGTGTAAGCATATCATTTTTAGTTATGTATCTTGTTCTATGGATGTGCGTTGTGGAGCAGTGGATATCGACTCAGAATTAGAAATCGGGGTGCCGAGTTCGAATTTCAGTTGAATTCTTTGCATTCACATACGCACAAATACCTTGGGAAAGGTATTAATTCATTTCTTCCTTCCAGTTATGGGTTAAATATCAGGACAGATTGGGTTCTATAACCTTGGCTGGCAACCAGTCTACCGCAGAAAGTAATGGTAACCTACTGTGGGATAATCTTCTGCCCAGTCAGTCATATCCTTTTCGAGACATGACCGCTCAAGCGTGTATCACGTATGGCACTTAACTGACTGATTTTGTTCTATATGCCGTATTTCTTTAGCTAGTGTTTGATTATTTTTTCAGTATTTATTGCCATATTGAAGAACTGACAACACATCGCAATCCAGTAATCTCTTCTTTGTTCCCGTCTCTCTCAATACTCTACTCAGCTTCTGGAATGCATCCTTGGCCATGCCAGCTCACCTTCCGCTCTCAGTGTCGAACTTTCCTTCTTCTGTTAGAACACTTCCCATGTATTGAAACTTTTGTACCTGCTTCATTTTAATATTACCCGCCTGTAGTTGGCATTTTGAGCTCCTCTTTTTACTGATGACTATGCATTTAGTTTCCTGTAGTTTATTTGTTGTGCTTTCTTTCCGATTACTCAGTTACATTATGTAGGAGATCTTGTAGTTTCCGTTACGTGTCTGCTATCAGCACTCTATCATCTGCGTATATTATATTTTTCAGATTGTGACCCCTCAATAATATTTTTCATATTGTGAACCCCAATAATGAATACTGACATGACTTCTAGGGCTTTCAGAATTGTCTCACTGTATAAGTTAAACAAATTCTTGTCTTATACTCCTTTCTATCTTTGTATATTTGCTGAACTTGTTTCCTGTCCATGTGTAGGCATTTTGCTGCCAGTAAAGATTCTTGATTACTCTAATATCTTTCCAAATATGTATCGATTGTTGAGCATTTCTATCAAGTCTTTGTGGCATACTTTGTCGAATTCCTTTGCCTAGTCTACAAACACGGGTGCACGTCTTTCTTCATTTGTATTGCTATTTCTGATAATATTCTAAGCATAAATATAGCGTTCCTAGTTTCAGTGTTCTTGATGAAATTGCACTGTTCTTGTCTTGTATCTACTCTAATTCTGCTTTGCGAATAGACTGTGATGTCATATCCGTTCTTCTCAATAGTTATGAATGCTAGACAATCTCTTCAAATATGAGGAAGAGACCTAAAGCAACAGAAATGTGGTTCTACAGAAGGATGCTGAGAATACCATGAGCTGGACATATGAACAACAACAAAGCTTTAGTGAGTGGAAAAAGGGACACTTCCGTTTGAATTCCTTGCATTCACTTAGGCACAAATACCCTTGGGAAAGGTATTAATCCATCTCTTCCCTCCAGTTATGGGTTAAATAAAAGAACGGATTGGGTTCTATAGTCTTGACTGGCAATCAGTCTACCGCAGAAAGCAATGGCACTCTACTACGGGATAATCTTCTGTCCAGTCAGTCATGTCTCTTACGAGACATGATCGCCCAAAGCGTGTATCCGATATGCCACTTAATTAGAGATACTTACCATCAGAGAGAGTTGAAATTTACATAATGAAGAAAGACGGCTTGGAAAATTTGACGCTCAGAGGACATATTGAAGGCTCGAGGGATAGAGGAAAATACACTTGTGATGTACATCAAGAGATGTTCTCACAGTTTCCGAAAATTAATTTTTACCAGAAATGATATAAAGAAATGTAAGCAAATTTATTAAAACTGTTATTTACCTCATAATCAGCTTCATTTAAAACAATTTTATCCCAAAAAGGAAGTCAAATTTTCCATTGTACGTTTATAGAAATCCTGCAAAAAGATTTGGCACTCGATGCCGTGGCTTTAGTCAATATATATTCGGACACTGTACCCTCCATTGTGGGTTGCAGCGCCTTCTCTCGGGTGTTTCTAGTGTAGATGTGTAACATTAGATAGTAAATGCCCTCATAGTTTTAGAAACGGAAGTTCCCATCTATCTAGTTCCCATTCTATCGTGGAGAAATATCCTGTCTTACCCAGGAATGGGTATGGCCCGGTTTATATAAGACCGGGGCTGGAACGAACTACAGAGTGTTCTTTATTCTACGAGAGTGTTCGTGACTATACGAGAGTCTTCGTCATTACACGGGAGTGATCGAGAGTCTTCGTCATTATACGAGAGATCGAGAGCCATCGCCTTAGACGAGAGTTAGACGTCACTTGACGGAAGCCTTCTTCTCAAGACGGACGCATACGTCCTATACAGAAACATTGCCTTCTTGATTGTTATTCTTGTTAACTATTCTTTGGTGTACTTGTATTTGGTTTATTGTACTGAGGTATAATAAATCTCTGTTTAAACTATTCTTTCTCTGTTTATCCCCTCCCGGGATACAACACATTCCTACGATGAGACGAACCCCAATAATATGCGTTGGTTTACCTTGAACAATGGTTACCAATTCAACAAAACTCAGAGCACGACTGACGTCAGCCGTGGCATCTCCTTGATATTAACACTCGCAACCATTACCTTTGCATATGACCTTACTATGTCAAACCGCAATAGCTCACAATATTCTCATGAAATCAGTATACAGTGGCGCCACTTTTAATTACCTTTACATATCCTATGGCAGTTATTACGCTTGTGTGAATGAAGTCAATTCATACGTTTAATTCAACGAGAATCAATCTTACCTTGACTTTATTCATTTAGCAAAATTTGGTAAAGACCAGAGATCAAATTAGCTTCATTGTCAGGTTAACAACTGCTAAACACAACCTCATAAACCGTGACAATCAATTTTATTGGCAATCACTTATGTCACAGGGAATATTTCATTTATAAAACTTCATATATATATATATGTTTATCTCTTTTCAAAATATTTATTTCTTCTGTCTTCCAACGTCAAATTAACAGTGATCTTGTAGGATATATATATATATATATATATATATATATATATATATATATATATATACTACCGACCATAAGTTTGGGACCACCCAAATTTTTTTCACAAAGTATATAAAATTTAATTTTTGGCAGAATCAAATTCTCCGAGTTTGTATTTTTTGTTATTCTTATGCAAATGTCAAGTAAAAAAAGTATTCTTTTCAACTTTAAAGTAAATATTTACTCATTTTGCTACTTGACTCCTCTTATTGGGATCGAGTTTTTGCCGAAAATTCAGATTTATTCAGATATAATTACGGTATAATTTATTTTTGTAAACCATATTACTACGGTATAAATGGCTAGGAAGAAACAGATTAGCATTGAAAAAAGAGCTCAGGTTGAAATTCTGAACGTGTTATCGCTAAAAACTTAAGCATATAAAAAATGGCGTGCATTGTTGTCTTCAACGACTTGGTGAAACTGAGTTAAATATTGACAGAAAATGATCTGGTAGGCCCAGAGTAACATCTAGAGGATAGGCCTTGATCATATCTAGCAAGAGGAATAGAAGAAAAACTGCTCCGGAATTAACAACTGAAATGAATTCTACTCGGCAACATCCAATATCTGTTACTACTGTTAAGAGACGACTTCATTCTGTGCTGCCCTTAAAGGCTGTGTAGCAGTTAAGAAACCATTAATAAAGAAGGAGAATAAGGGATGAATTTGATCGTACAGTTCAAAGTGAACTTCCTAAAAATGAACGAATGTTGTTTAAATGCTTGCAGGATGCTTGGAAATCATTTTCACCAACTTAGTTTTATAAGTTATTAGAAAGAATGCCAAGGATTTGCTCTGCAGTAGTAAAGGCTCAAACATCTTGCCTTATATATATATATATATATATATATATATATATATATATATTATCGATTTTCTGCACTATTGTAAGAACTGCAACCTTGAAACTTCTGAATATCGTTTCTTATGTCTTTGTCTATGAGCGTATCAAATTTGATCAAAATCGGACCACTCCTATAACCCGATTTTTTCGATTATCGATTTTCAATATTTATCGGGGGTACCTCGACACAAAACCTAGCTAAGAACACTCGCAGACGCTTATAGTACAACTGTGCAAATTTTCAAGAAAAAACGGTTCAGCCGTTTCGGAATCTATAGGTAACGGACACACACATACACAAAGTTCCATTTATAAATAAGTTTAGATATAATTCATAAATTAAGGAACTACGGATTTTAAATCCTAACTTTAACAAAGTCTTAGATATAGATTATTACAAAGTAATACAAATATGAAACGAGGAAAAGATATAGACGCACACATATAAAAATATATAGATGTCCACATATAGACAAGTAGACAAATATATACAAATACCTTACCTGTCAGCTTTCTGATCAGAGTACAATTAAACAACATTTCCCAGAAAAACATCACCCTGTAGGTAATAGTAGACAGATTTTAGTGAACAATACAATAATCCTCACCCATAAACATAGTAAAAAGAACCTTCAGATATTGGAGGCCATCTACATTAGATCCAAACAACCCACACTTAATAAAATCACGTTTAAATCTGCTCATAACACATTACATTGCATTTAAATATATGGTTCTGTTATCATTTCGAGCTCTCACGCGATGTGACGTCATAGAACTGCATTACAAATTTGCGAACTGCGTTTGCTATTTTTGGTAACTGTTGCCGTTGCTTAGCGGAGTTTTATGTCAACACAAGATAAAATCATCGCTGATGGTGGATGTTTTTGTGTTAATGGACTTGTAATCTCTCTGAAGTTGGCTCATGTGAGCCGAAAGCTTAGAACCAACAATAAAAAATTATCCAAATGTTGGAAAAATTTGCCTTTATTTTTAACTGAAATAAAAGCCAAAATACGATGTTTAGAACGGCTCATGATTAAACATGATAGACATTCATTGTCACTTATATTTAACAGTATATGTTTAGAAAATATATATTAGTATACGTACACATGTACAGATACATATACGCATATATAAATGCATACAGAATTTATTTGATATTTGTTTTTATTGACGTGTCAATGTTTTTGTTAAATTTTTTTAGCTAGGTTTGGAAAATGTCTGCAAAGGCTACGATATTGGATAAAAGTAAGAAGGAATTCGTAAGGTGGCACGTGTCTAGCATAAACGAGGTCAAAACAGATAAAGTCATATTTCAGTGCATGAGCAAATGTACACATAGATACGTGCATAGACAATAAAGTATGCATATATATATATATATATAGTCATCTGCAGACAAATCTGTTTCGCTGTATCACAGCTCATCAGTACGGTTAGACATCCGATTGCTTTTTACCCAGGATTGAAACCGATAGGCGTCAGTCGGCGATTCTACCCCTGAGCTATGGACGCTCGGTAGAAGGAAGCAAACTTTTTATCGTGTATATCATCATTAAACACGCCCAATAGCTGAGAGTGTTGTAATTCATTGCTGAAGATAGATAGATAGATAGATAGATAGATAGATAGATAGATAGATAGATAATGAAAAGACTTAGATAGATAGATAGATAGATAGATAGATAGATAGATAGATAGATAGATAGATAGATCATGAATGGACTGAGATAGATAGATAGATAGATAGATAGATAGATAGATAGATAGATAGATAGATCATGAATGGACTGAGATAGATAGATAGATAGATAGATAGATAGATAGATAGATAGATAGATAGATAGATGGGCAAATAAACAGATACACACACAAATTCACGTAAAGATAGCAATATGAACATATATATAAAAACACATTTACGCTCTCACACCCTGATTGAGCACTCTGGAAGAAGGGTAAACTTTGAAAAACAGTAGCTACTCTAGCATCTAAGCATCGCTCATTCAGTAATGAATTAGATTACTCTAACTATTGGGCGTGTATAATGATAATATATACACGCTAAAAAGTCTGCCTCCTTCTACCGAGCGCCCATAGCTCAGTGGTAGAATCGTCGACTGACGCCAATTCGGTCGGGTTTTAATCCTGGGTAAAAAGCAATCGGATATCTAACCGCACCGATGAGCTGTAAAACAGCGAAACAGATATGCGGTTGACTATATATATATATATATATATATATATATACAAACACATACATAGATACATACATACAATACACATACACATTTGCATATGAAACAAAATATCAATATGCCTACTAGTAAATAAACACATATGCGCACCTATATATATACATTAATGCGTAAACAAACCCATGCACCCAAATATATATTTATTCTAATCTAAACAGAGGTAAAAAAAAAAAGAAAAGAAAAAAAAGGCTCAGATATACAAACAATTAAAACCAGGCACTAATGCGAAATTCAGAAACCATGTGAAATTGATGCCTCAAGAATCAAAATTATTAAATATAAAATTAAAAATCGGTGCTATAAAAAACTTATTAAATATTAACCAGATGGTATATGCTAGATTAAAATCTATTGAATATTAACATGATAATCTATGTTTAAATACCTAACAACTATATAATTTGTCGGTGTATGTTAGGATAGATACTTCGCAAATATTAATATGATAGTATACGCCAAATGAATGCCTAGCAAATATTGGTTTGACAATCCATGTGAGATGAAAATAATTACCAACAAAATGTATATAATAATTGACACCAGCGAAAATAGTACATATATATTTTTAATATTACAACCCATATTTTATAGTAAACAATGAACTATGTTTACAGTGAACAGTACTTTAAATGACTGAGCTTATTCTTAAACCTGATGATTGCTAATTGAGACAAAGATAGCAAGGTGTGCGGAGGGAATTACAAGTTCGAGCCTTAGTAAGTACTTTCCATTTAACAGGTTTTGTTTTTTCTTTTAAACACCAAAAGAACTTGAATAACGAAGTACTATATTTATAAGAACTATTATTGAAAGATAGTGGGTTTTGAAAGGGTTTTAGCAAACCCGATATAAAACTTTTTAATATCAGGATTTTCAATTGTAGAGATAGTGCAAAGTAGAGAACTAACTAAGCAATAATTATGTAGTGGACAATCTTAGAATGCCTACGATTACAACCGTTGATATTAGTTTCGTTGTCTTTGATATTAAACGTTATTTTTTATCGATAATCGTATTTGAGTAAATACTCTTTTTAAAAAAAACTAAACAGTATATGTATTTATATCTACTAACCTGAATAAATCTTGTTAGGAAAATATAAAATATAAATGCCGGAGAACGCATGTTTTCCTAAGAAGATTTCTCGATTATTCAGGCTAGTAGATATGACTACTGTTTAATTATAAACATAAAAACAAATATCTACTCAGATCCGACTATCCTTTAAAAATAATGTATTAACAAATAAATTAAAAACACATACACACATGTATATATATATATATATATATATATATATATATATATATATATATATATATTATAGTGTTTCGGGTCTCGTGACAGTTCTTTCAAAATTAGATTTGGAACCTGATATTTGTGCCTTGGTAAACATTGTTGAACAAGAACAACCACGTTCAGCGCGTCTGTAAGAACAAAAAATAAAACAAAATAACATAAATAGTCGAATATAGAAAATTCGGCAAATAAAGCTATATTATCACCGGCTTGTAGAGTAGAAAAAAATCACACACACGCAAATATGCATTAATTTGTGTGTGCATGTGTGTATGTGTCTATGTATTTGCGTGTGCGTGTGATAGCGTGTACGTGTGCGTGTGTATGTGTATCTAAATCGGTATATATATACATATATATATATATATATATATATATATATATATATATATATATACTGAATGAGATGATTTTTTTCCTTATCGAAATCTTGCGGCAGGCGACGTTTTGGAAAGGAGAGAAAATGATTACTAAGAACAGACCGGAAGTGACATATCATCAGCACCGGTGAAGCGCTACAAAACTGTCCACCATTGTTGATATAGATTATACACTTATTTTCCTTGTACAGTTTTTCTGTTTTTCTTTTAGAAGCAGTACAATATAGTCTATCATTGCTCGACAAACAATTGATTTTGTATATTTTATTTTTCTATAATCTTTATTTCCCTTAGCCGTAACTTGCGTACGTATACATGCACTTTAGCGGTAAAAGTAGTCGTGTAAAAATATAATCAAAATGTGCGTTAAAGATGCCACCAAGCGAGGGTGGTTAGTTGATGGTCGGTTAAACATAATACATTGCAAGATCCATATCTAAATAGCAAAATTTATGGAGAAGCTGTGTCCATTAACTTGTACAGAAAGAGAATACATTTGACTGTACGCTTTTTTTTATTTATTTTATTTATTTTATTTATTTTATTTTATTTATTTTATTTTTATTTTTTTGACGAGGTTGAGTGTGTACCTCGTGACGTTTTATTCTAAAGGTTGCCACTATCACAAATAGTCACCATTCAGGCCAATCTCTTATATATTGATGACGTACAAACTGAGAAACAAAAGAAGTGCGATGCTTATATATATATATATATATATAAAGAAAAAATCAACACGTCATTTAAATTGGTTATAAATTATTATTCATTTTAATAAGTTGAATTAGCTCATTTCACAATAGTCGTTCCATTTGGTACAAATATTTTTGCCAGAATTAAGCATTTACTTTCTGATGTGTTGCGTTTTCCTTTATAAATATCATATTGCTCTGGATAACATCCATTGAGCTCTCTATATAGATATAACACTTAATATTTTATATTAAGTTGATCTTCTTGGATTATCCTCGCCATTTACGGACTAGACATCTACACCTATATATATATATAGTGTATCGAGGCAGCAGATAATTTTCTAAACATATACTGTTAAGTATAAGAGACAATGAATCTCTATTATGTTTAATCATGAGCCGTTCTAAACGTCGTATTTTGGCTTTAATTTCAGTTGAAAATAAAGTCAAAAATTCTCCAACATTTGGATAATTTTTTATTAAGTTGGTTCTAAGCTTTCAGCTCACAGGAGCTATCTTCAGAAAGGTTACAAGGACGTTAACATAAAAACATATCAGGCAGATTTTAGTCAGCAACACAATAATCCTCACTCATACGTAAGTAAAAAGAACCTTCAGATATTGGAGGCCATCTACATTAAATCCAAACAACCCACACTTAAGAAAATCACGTTTAAATCCGGTCATAACACATTACATTGCATTTTAATATATGGTTCTATTTTCATTTCGAGCTCTCACGTGGTGTGACGTCATAGAACCGCATTACAAATTTACAAACTGCGTTTGCTATTTTTGGTGATTGTTATCGTTGCCTAGCAAAGTTTTATGTCAACACAAGATAAAATCGTCGCTGATGGTGGATCTTTTTGTGTTAACGTCCTTGTAACCTCTCTGAAGTTGGCTCATGTGAGCTTAAAGCTTAGAACCAACTTAATAAAAAATTATCCAAATGTGGGAATTTTTGTCTTTATTTTCACCTGAAATTAAAGCCAAAATACGATGTTTAGAACGGCTCATGATTAAACATAATAGACATATATATATATCTCCGCAAAGAGTTTGTCACGTTAACTGAGCAGGTTCATGCCGAATTCGAAGTTTTGTGAGAACAAAGTTATGGTGTTCTCATTCATCAGGACTAATTGAGAAGACCACAATGGTGACCTCATGAAACTTTGAAGTTGGCATGAACCTGCTCAGTTAAAGTAACAAATTCTTTATACTTGTCAACACTCTATCTCCTCCCTGATATCAAGCATTTTACAATAAAAATCTACTTACCAAAATACATCATTAAAACCACTGAAAAAATAAAACCCTTTAACATAAGCATTATCACAATTAAACACTATATATAAACAAATTATTATAGGCACAAAATTTTGTAATGGAAACAAATAAAGTTAATTTCATACTTAGAAACAAATATACTTAATTTCATAATAGATGTTATAAAAAATAAGAAATACGAAAACGACCGACGGTTTCAAACTCTATTCATCACCAGGTCAACTGGGATTTTTTTTATTATTCAATTCAAAAAACAAAAAATCCCAGTTGACCCTGATGATGAATAGAGATTGAAACCGGTCGGTCGTTTTCGTATTTCTTATTTTTTATAACATCTGTTGTTATTCTATCATATATAAATATCTGGAAGTATGAAATTGACATTATTTGTTGCATATATGTATATATATATATATATATATATATATATATATATATATATATATATAGTTGGTGTCAAAATTATTCGCCCCCATCAAATACTTTAAATATTCTAAGGAAATACGAATATTTTGAAGTCCTTATTGAATTTGCCATAGATAGTTTATTCTGTATTACGTTTTGAATAATTCGTGCATTGTTTAGATGTTTTCTTCTATTATATTTACACTTATAGATTACTAGCAGGATAGCCCGGCGTTGTTCGGGTGTAATGAAAGCTTTAAAACTAATACGTGGTCCTGGAGCTCAGACTCTTTGGACGTTGGCACGAAAGACTAAAAAGCAATAGTTTTTTTCCAGTTAAAGCGAAACCGTAGACTGAAAGAAAAATGAATGGGTGTTCCTGGTATCGATATCAAATAAGGTTTTTTTGTTGTCGTAAACTGAGTTTTGAAGGCTAAATAAGTTCTCTGAGTAAATGGTATCATGGCTGAGACTAAGAACTACAATTATACCTACTTAGAGCCAAACCCGAAACAAAAATTAAAATAAAAGGTTTATATTAGTAGTAAATTTATGTGCACACATAAATTTACTACTTCTCTATATAGGAAACCAACTAGCATAAATTCGTGTCTATATTCGTGTTTATAATAGTGAATGCCCCCAACGATATAAGTTAGCTGTTATAAAAAACTTACTTCAACGCACACAAATGATATCTTCTTCCAAATATATATTTTATAAAGAATTACACAACATTAAGCAAACACTAGTCAATAATGGATTTCCTCACTCCGTTATTGATCAACAAATTAAAATGTATCTCAACAAAATTAACAATAGCTCTAACAATAATGAAAATATTAATAATAATGGTTTACATCAAAATAAACATAACACTATTAACTTATACTATTGCAACCAAATACATAATAATTATAAACAAGATGAAAAAACTCTCAAAAACATAATACGTAGAAATGTTAAACTAGTCGAAAGTAATAATCAAATTAAACTCATTATATATTATAAAAAGTTTAAAACAATTGTCTATAATAACCCAACAAGCACTAAACTAAATTCTCTACAAAAAACCAATGTAGTGTACCAATTTACATGCCCATTCAGAGATTGCATCTCCGATACTAATCAAAAACCTAGTACATATATTGGTTTTACTACAACCACGCTCTCCCGTAGACTTACATGTCATCTTTCTGATCAGAGTACTATTAAACAACATTTCTCTGAAAAACATAAACATGTAGGTAATATCAGACAGATTTTGGTCAACAATACCGTGATCCTTACTCATACACACAGTAAGAGGAACCTGCAGATATTGGAGGCCATGTACATCAAATCAAAACAACCAACACTCAATAAAATCAACTTTAAAACAGGAAATAACATATTACATTGCATTTGACTACATGGCTTTGTTGTCATTTCGCGCTATCCCGCAGTGTGATGTCATAAAACCGCATCGCAAACTTAAGAACTGCGTTTATTATTTTTGGTAACTATTGCCGTTGCCAAGCGGAGTTTTATGTCAACACAAAATAAAATCGTCGGTGATGGTGGATTTTATAATATTTCAGTTTAAACAACCTCTCTGAAGATGGCTCATGTGAGCCGAAAGCTTAAAAGAAAACCAATAAATAATTATCCAAATGTTGGAGAATTTTTGTCTTTATTTTCAACTGAAATTAAAGCAAACATACGACGTTTAGAACGGCTCATGATTAAACATAATAGACATTCATTGTCTCTTATATTTAATAGAATATGTTTAGAAAATTACTTGCTGCCTCGATATACTAAATATATATATATATATATATATATATATATATATATATATATTATCGATTTTCTGCAAGCTTGAAACTTCTGAATAACGTTTCTTATGTCTTTGTCTATGAGTGTATCAAATTTGATTAAAATCGGACCACTCCAACTATAACCCGATTTTTTTATTATCGATTTTCGATATTTATCGGGGGTACCTCGACACAAAACCTAGCTAAGAACACTCGCACACGCTTATAGTACAACTGTGTAAATTTTCAAGAAAATCGGTTCAGCCGTTTTGGAGTCTATAAGTAACAGACACACACACACAGACACACACATACACGAATTTCTATTTACAAACAAGTTTAGATAGATTGAGATAATGTCTAAAAAGTTGTAGTAAGGGATTCTATTGAGTCCTTCTTGTTATTACAAAAAAGTTTTAATTCACGAAGTAGTCGTAAAAATAAGGAAATTAAAAATAGAACGTGTGGAAGATGTTAGAATATTCGAGAAAATTCCTGTAGATTCGAGAGATTTCGAGAAATAAGCAAATTAGGTGTTAGCCCCAATAAAAATAGGTTTTGAGAAAAGAGTAGTTAGTTTTTAACAGGATTTGCTGACATTATCAACTCCGACCTGATTCGTGGATCTGTGTATCCAGTCGAAAGAATCTCTAAGAAAAGATGCCGACCAACTGAAACCTGAAAGAGAACCTCATGAAACTAAATGGGTAAATAGATATTTTTGACTCTTTCATTGACCATACTAGAAATTATTCGTTATAAACACATATGAGGAATTCCATAAAGTATAGCACTTAAACCACTTAGCGAAGTTAACTGGGTAAAGATACTTGACACCTTCCTTCCCCTTCGTAACACTTACCCGTAACTCTGCCAGTAGTAAACTCTATGTTTTCTATTCGAATGCAAAAAATTGTATATTTGTATTGTTTTTTTTATTTTGTGCTATTGTAAATTAAATATTTGTTTGTGATTAAGCTCTGTGTTGTGGTCAATCATTTTTTTTTTAATAGTAAATGTTGTTGTTCCATTTCAGGTCGCAGCGTGCTACTCTTCAGGAGATTGACATCAGCCATGATGATGGCAGACAGGAAAATTTGTCTGTGGTGGTTACGTAGGAGCAATTTCATTTTAGAGGCATTAAAATTTACAAGCCATTTCTAGACCCAGTTAAACACTGATTGGAAGTCCTTTTCCAGAGCGGCAGCAAAGTTTATTTTATCAACATTGGCAGATTTTCTATCGAGACAGAAGTAAATGGTAGTGTCATTTGCATAGATGCCTACTTGGGAACTGCTGACAACAGGAAGATCATTAATGAAGATCAGAAACAGCGTAAGACCTAGGATAAAGCCTTGAGTGCAAAAGGATCTGAAATCGTTACCATTTCAAAACGATCTACATTTCTCGAGTTGACAGGAACAATTGGATTAAATCAAACAATCATTCTGTTATACAGTAGCTCTTGCGTTGAAGGCCAGCATGCCACACCCCGTCAAAAGCTGTCAAGTT
This sequence comes from Ascarosepion bandense, assembly GCA_037127315.1. Classification (NCBI taxonomy): domain Eukaryota; kingdom Metazoa; phylum Mollusca; class Cephalopoda; order Sepiida; family Sepiidae; genus Ascarosepion; species Ascarosepion bandense. The sequence goes on along the minus strand of JBBBDQ010000598.1, from coordinate 3,259,449 downwards.
ATTTAGAGCCAATAAAAACAAGTTAAAATTAGGATATTGTCGTAATGATAAGCTGAAAAGAAACATAATAAAAAAATACTAAACAAACATCCAGACCAGTAACAAAAAATGAAAAACAAATAAAATAAAATTAAAGAAGAATAAAGAAAGATTTTGTAATTGTAAAGTTCTGGAAAACAGTTCATTAAATAATAAGTGCCTTACTGAGTCTGAAATTTACTACTGCATTATTTCATCGATAGAGAATCTATATATTAAAAATGTTACATAATTAGCACAAAGAATAACTTTAAACAAACTTAGAGCCAGAACCTTTATTCCTTTAAGAATAACAATTGCAGAAACTAAACCTCTTTAGCTAAGTATTTCTGGCACTCAAAAGAAACTAACAAAAACCACCGGTAAAATAGAAAATATTAAAAAAAAACCAAAAAAAAAAACCGAACATGTAGGTTTTTAAACTACCATGTCCTTTGTGCTTACATGAAAAATTATATATTATCACAAGTATAAAAAATAAAGATTTACTAAACTTTAGAAAAGAAATAACTGTTCTGTAGACACTGTTTAAGCTTGACACTAGGTAAAAATGTAAATTTAGAAAAAATAAAGAAATATAAACATTAATTTATATGACAAAAATCGATAAAATAATGAATTAAAAATAATGTTACAATATACATAGATACAAATTCATAAAAGGTAAGGTTGGTGTGAATAAAAATAGATTGCAATAGTCGTATATAAAGAAAAGAAATAGCGCAAAACGTGATATCTTTTTAGCACGGACACATTAAGAATAAACCAGCTGGCATTTGCCTCTGCTGTTACGACTATGACACTGTCAGCACTCTGCCTTCGGGTAGAGGGCGCTCCCTGCTTCCGAGCTGAGAGCACAAACCCAGTCGTGGTTCCGCTGAAGGGTAGAATCACGACTCGGTAAAAATAGACAGACATTTTTTGGCCCTGCTATATGGCCGGGAAGACCCACTATAAAATGACCATGTGTCACATCTGGCTTTGCGTGGGAAGGCTAGTAAATACGGGAAAGGTCTTAGGTATTCGCCTGACTGCTCTATGACACTGTCACATCTCTGCCTTCGGGTAGAGGGCGCTCTCTGCTCGAAAGCAGAGAGCACTAATCCAGTCATGGTTCCGCCGAAGGGTAGAATCACGACTCGGTAAAAATAGACAGACATTTTTTGGCCCTGCTATATGGCCGGGAAGGCCCACTATAAAAGTTGGTAAATACCGTTGTCTGATGATTGTGCTTAGCATGAAACAGTCTGTCGCTCTTGAGTGTTGACTTCAATGTTCACTCTTTTACATATATATATATATATATATATATATATATATATATATGAGTGAGTGTGTGTGCATCTATGTGTGCATATAAATTATAATAAAGTTTTTGTATCTATCTATGTATATGTATGTAAATGTATGTGTATATGATTATATATTCGGATATGTGAATGATATTTGTGTCTAAGCCTGTATTATGTTTGAAAAAGTATATTACATATCAATTTTTGTATTTAAATTATATTTATATGTTTTTATTTGGAAGTATGTAAACATATATGGGCATTCTTCATGAACTGCATCACTATCACAACGTCACTGTATAAATACCAATATTTGCATTTTAAAATGGTTAATTTTCAATCGGCGCCTCATTATTTGATTTTGCTTGAAACTCAGTTGTGCTAACGGAAAAAAACAAAATGTTTATTTATTATTAGTATAAATCTTAGCTCTGTCAGTTCTCATCAAGCATGGTCTTAATAGCACTCAATATGCGACACTTCATTTCACTAACCCTAATTTAAGGTATCAAACAGCTCTTGCCCGAAAATACTGGTGTGACGCGGCGTACCGCTGAGCCTTCATGGCCTTGTGCCAGGATCGATCCTGGTCTGAGAACAAGCAGTCAGCTCACACTCGTCGGTCGTTGACACAGCGGCTGGTCCTTGTGTTGACCTCTTCAATTGTAATCTTTCTTACCCACGTTGTGATTTTGATCTTAAGAGAGTTACGTTGAATTATCACTGGAGTATCTTCGCCAAGCTAAATTAAGTTGGATACGCGCGCACAATTGTAGAAATAAAATGAATGACACCTGCATAAACTGTAAATAGTATTAATATACAAAAACTAAGAGAAAAATAATTACAGTCGTCTTTTCCCAAACCCGTTCCTATCAACTGGTGACATAACAATATTTAACACGGCATACGGACGAAAGAGTTTATGGATTTTTTAAAAATTATTACAGATGAAAAAGATTTAACTAAAAAAATATTATTTTCTTCCGACATAAAAGCGATGTTTTTTTTTATTGTTAGAAAAAGATTCGCCTTACCAAGATTGCAAATTGGTTAAAAATAGTAAAAGTAATAGAATGGAATCATATCGTATGATTGTTGTCATCTAGCGAGGCGCAGATGAGAGGTCAGGTGTCAAACCCACCTTGTTGAAAGAGAGGAGACATTACTAAACAATGCTTAGACGAAAAACGATTAGGGAAGTGAAATTTGTATATTTTTTTTATTCATATTTTTTCCAGCCAAAAGATGTAGGGGATAACTGACATGAATGGGGGTCATATGTCAAGCAGCCCTGTTGAAAGAAGTAACTTTGCGTGCGGGCGAAAAACAACTGAGATTCTTTTGGAAAGTGTCTATCTATCGGTTTAAAAAATATTAAATGGTGGATTGAACCAAATAATGTTTCGTTTTCTATTATCATTTTTTGTTTGTCTGTTTGGTTGAGAATTATATAGTAAAATGTTTCTATCGCCAAATTTTCTTAGTGCATCTTTATAGTTTTTTTTTTTTTTCGTCAAATGTTGTTTTGTTTGACGGATTTTTTGATAGCCTGTGTTCTATTCCTTTGTGAATGTGCCTAATTGTACTTTTGGGATGGTTGGATTTTGTATTTATGTACTTCAACTTAGTGGTTGTAATATATATATATATATATATATATATATATATATATATATACATATCGGGTTTCAATCCTGGGTTAGGAAGCGACCGGAGTCTAAGCCGTACTGATGAGCTGTAATACACCGAAACAGATCTGTCTGCGGATGACTATAGTATATATATATATATATATATATGTGTGTGTGTGTGTGTGTGTGTGTGTGTGTGTGTGAAAAGTGTATGTATATAATTATAAATATATATATATATATATATGCAATTGTTATATATATTATATTATTTATATATTATATATGCACGGTACTTATTTGAAAGCGCTCAATAGCAGTGATAGAGCTGACCTATTCATATAGATTGGTGTGAGTTTGTGACACTGGGTTTGTCTGACAGTCACAAACTCACACCTATCTATCTATCTATCTATCTATCTATCTATCTATCTATCTATCTATCTACGAAATGGTATTAACCGACACAAATATTTTACTTTTATTTGTTTGAAAACTATTTTTAATGGGTAATTGTATTTGAGTGGATACTCTGATTTTTCTATAATGAAACAGTACGTTTATATACATCCACCGGCCTGAATGTTTGAGAATTCTTCTTCGGAAAATATACATCTCCCGACAAGGGAGATAACTACATGACATCCGGAAGTAACATCACACATAGAATGAGAATGATATACCCGAGTGATCGAAATAAAGGGTTCAGTTCGAAATTTCTAGCATCAGTAAAAAAGGCAGCCCAAAATGCCAAATACAGGTCGGGGATACCAGAATCAAGCAGGTACAACAATTTAAATACCTGGGAAGCGTTATAACAGAAGACGGAAAATGCGACACAGAGATCCGAAGGCGAATTGGCATGGCGAAAGAGCATTCCAGAAGCTGAGTAAAGTATTAAGAAACAAGACAATTTCGCTAGAAACTAGGAAGAGAGTACTGGATTGCTACGTGCTTTCCGTCCTTCAATATGTCAGTGAATGCTGAACAATACCATCAAATATGAAGGAAAAACTTGAAGCAACTGAAATGTGGTTCTACAGAAGGATGCTGCGAATATCAGGGATCGAGCATGTGAGCAATGACAAGGTTTTGGAAAGGATTGAGACGAAAAGGATATTAATACTGAGCATCAGGAAGAGACAGCTGAAGTTCCTGGGACATGCAACGAGGAAGGAGGGCTTGGAGAATCTGATACTAACAGGCCAGATAGAGGGAAAAGGAGACAGGGGAAAGCGACGGATAACATATTTGAAGGACCTAATCAGGTGGATGACGGAACGAGGATTGCATGTTGTAACAAGAGAAAGCGTGCTCAGAGCCACCAGGGATAGAGAAGAGTGGAGGACCATGATCGCCTACGTCCTGAAGGGACAAGGCACATAGAAGAAGAAGAAGAAGAAGAAGAAGAAGAAGAAGAAGAAGAAGAAGAAGAAGGCCGGAGTGTACAACGGCTGAAACATCGTAAACATGGCAATAAAAATGAGGACAACAGTTTGAACAGTGTAAATAATGTCAATAAATATAGATTGATAATTATTATAAGGTTTGATTGCATTTTATAAAACTTAATAGAGGGCCCAGTTTTCTATGTAGATTAATTGTAAATTGAACCACAATAAAAGTCAAAAGAAAATATGGCGACGTCACGGGTATTAAACACCTAGTATGAGCGTGTTTCTTCCTTTTTAGCGGTTTAGAATAAATTGGAGAAAACCGAGTTCGAATTCCTGCCCAGTTCATCACGCAAAAATACCTTTAAAAGTTATGAACCCACCTCTTCTTCCCCAGTTATGGATTACTTAGTAGGGTTTGAATCTGGAAAAGTCATTGTTATCGCAAAAATATTGTTTATGCAATATTCCCTACAAAAAAAAAATAATCATTCTTAAAATCAAAAAAATTATTTCGGCTTTAAATAACACACAAAGTGTTAATAAGCTGTAAAAACGTAAAGAAACAAAAAAAAAAAAAGCAGAAAACAAAGCAAACTAACAAATCAGTGAATCAATCAATAAATCCCAGTGATTTCCTATAGTCTAAAAATACTTTTTAAAAATTAAAATTCGTAATAAGATGTACGTTTTTCAGATATTATCGATTAAGATATCCAGGTTACAAACTTAAAAAAAAAATCTAATTTTAAGAAAATCAGTTGTATAAGTGTATTTTTATCTTTTATCTTTTTTTTTTTGCTTCTCTCGGGTGGTGGTCTATTTATAATAAATGTACATAGAGGATGTGCGTTGTGGTGCAGTGGATATCGACTCGGAACGACTAATCGGGGAGCCGAGTTCGAATTCCAGTTGAATTCTTTGCATTCACTTGCACACATATATCCTTGGGTAAGGTATTAATCCGTCTTTTCTCTCCAGTTATGGGTTAAATAATAGGACAAATTGAGTTCTAAAGCCTTGACTGGCAACCGGTCTACCGCAGAAAGAAATGGCAACCTGCTACGGGATAATTCTCTGCCCAGTCAGTCATGTCTCTTTCGAGACATGATCGCCCAAGCGTGTATCACGTATGGCACTTAACTGACTGACTCAACATAATAGTTGAAAACATAATTAAGGCTTACCGCAGAAAGCAATGGCAACCTACTGCGGGATAATCTTCTGCCCAGTCAGTCATGTCTCTTTCGAGACATGATCGCCCAAGCGTGTATCACGTATGGCACTTAACTGACTGACATAGAGCAGTGTCCCTCTTTTTGTAAAATTTATCTATTTTTCTTTTACTTGTTCATGCTTTGATGTCTTTAATCTATAGTAGTCTGAAAATATTTTTTGGGAAAAAATAGTTCTGGTCGCAATAATACATTGTTTTTTTAACAAGTGAAAATATTTTTCTCTATTGGGCGAAAAAATATACAAGAGCTTTTATTCTTTATGAAAAAAATAACTTTTATTTGCGATTTAAATGTATCTGGTTTCAGTTGTTAATCTCGATAAAATCCGCGAGAATATGTGTGTACGTGAGCGCGCGCCTCTAAACTTTCGGAGACAAAATTTCACCAGATATAAGTTAGTTTTACCTTTACTCTATACCTGACCTTGATATGTCGCAAAAGCGCCTAAATTCTCTCCTCATTCTTATCTTTGCTTCCGTATGTCAAAAGCGTTTATTCTCAAAGAACTGCTTCTCAACTTCAAACCCAGATAATGCAAGATAAGCACAAATCGCGTCGCATCTTTTTCCCTATTTTCGTCTCCCATTTCTCCAGATTATGAATCAACACGAAACACGGAAAGAAATATCCCCCCCCCCCATTGCCTTCTTTCACCTTACGAGGTTCAAATTAGCCAGGCTCTTTCATATTAAAGCTTTACATTTGCAAAATGGAACAAGTAAATAGCGTTCACCCTTGAAACATACGCGGAAGAATGGTAAAGAGGTGAGACTGAAGGTTTCGGGTCGGAAGCGGAGGCTTGTCTGAGAATTCTTCGATCGATCGGAATAAATTCCATGGACAAAAATGTGACTGGATATTTTTCCTCGAGACAAACTTCTGCTCAACCTAAGATAGATTCCTTTACCAAAATCAATGGTCCTACCGACCTTCTGTAAACGTTTTATGAGCACAAATAACTCTTCCTTCCTCTCAAGTAAGCAATAATAACGCCTCCATCCCAACAACTGCTCTTCGCTTTAACTACATGACTTACGACATGCCATCTGATATGTCACTGTTTTACTTCTATGTAGGCAGCATCTACTTCTGGTCGAAAATTTCCTTCGTTTTTTCCTTTCATTTCTTGTCTATTTATCCTCGTAATTTCGACATTTTCTCCTGAGTGCCCATCTTTTCAAATGTTTTGTGGTATTTTATCGTCGTCACCGACCTTTCTGTAGAAGAGACATTTTTTATTTCTTTTTTGAAAAGGTCACCGAAAAATGTTTCTTAAGGCCCACCTGTCGATGTCAGTCGTTTGTTTTACCTTTTCTAAGCTGAATCGTTTAGAAATCAATCCCCTTTTTATATAAACGCATTCCTTCAGAACATCGACGATCATGGCTCTCCACAACTTTGCAGCTCTTAGGAAACGTCGGCCCTCTTATTATCCTTTCCAGTCCCTGTTACGCCATCCATTTACACAAGCTGTGCCTATCCGGCCTTCTTACAGTCAATGTCCTGTAAGCGTCAAATTCTCCAAGCCATCTTTCCTCATTATGTGCCCCAGGAATTTTAACTGCCAATTTCTTATTGTCAGTGACTTTTTGTTTCCAATTTCCTTAAAGCATTCTCGTTGCTTACATGCTCTGTTCATTGTATCCTCAGTATCCTTCTGTTGCCTCAAGTCTCTTCTTTCACTGCGAGAAAATTATCCAGCATTCGCAGTCATATAGGAAGATTGATATTACATCGCAGTTTAACACTTTTATCATTATTTCAAACGAATTTTTTCTGTTTCTTAATATTTTGTAATCTTACGGAAATCACATTGAAAAACAGGTTCCCATTAGATCACCGAAGTTAAAACTAGTCAGTATCTAGATGGATGACAGTTTGCTGACCGTTATATTCATTTACGTATAAATACCCTTTGGAAAGATAAGAATCCATCTCTTCTCCACCATCTATAGGTTAATTAATAAGACTTGTATTAGTAAACCATTATTATCAGAAAAAAACTTAACGATCTAAAAATATTTTATCGCTTTAATGACCTGCTAAGGGGTTGATGAGTTGTAGAAAACGAATCAATCAATATTTAGGCTTTTGGTTGGCAAATTTTGTTATTCACTGCAACTTTAGATTGCGGTGTCACAATTTCGTCGTTTCCCAAATATTCTGTAGCTGCTTGATTTTGAAATCAAATGGTAAAATATTAATAGGCTGTTTATCGAGCTAACAACATTGTATTGTGTGTTCTCATAACTGATAAGTTTTGTCCAATTATCTCTTTCAGTCAGTTACGTTCCATTTGTGATACACGCTTAGGCGATCATGTCTGGAAAGAGACATGACTTACTAGGCAGAAGATTATTCCGCAGTAGGTTGCCATTGCTTTCTGCGGTAGACTGGTTGCCAGCCAAGGCTATAGAACCCAATCTGTCCTATTATTAAACCCATAACTGGAACAAGAAGAGACAGATTATATTACATTATTATATTAAACTAGCAGTATAGCCCGGCGTTGCTCGGGTGTAATGAAAGCTTTAAATCTAATCCATGGTTCTGGAGCTCAGACTCTTTGGACGTTGGCACGAATGACTAAAAAGCAATAGTTGTTTCCAGTTAAAGCGAAACCGTAGACTGAAAGAAAAATGAATGGATGTAAGTCAAATTTTGATTTCCTGCTATCGATATCAAATAATATTTTTCGTCGTAAACTGAATTTTGAAGGCTAAATAAGTCCTCTGAGTAAATGGTATCATTGCTGAGGCTAAGAACTACAATTATATCTACTTAGAGCCAAACCCGAAGCAAAAACTAAAATAAAAGGGCTGAAAATGATTTTGATCAGACCCGACATCTTACATTTTATATATATATTATCGATTTTCTGCACTATTGTAAGAACTGCAACCTTGAAACTTCTGCAGATCGTTTCTTATGTCTTTGTCTATGAGTGTATCAAATTTGATTAAAATCGGACCACTCCTACTATAACCCGATTTTTTCGATTATCGATTTTCGATATTTAAAACCTAGCTAAGAACACTCGCAGACGCTTATAGTACAACTGTGTAAATTTTCAAGGAAATCGGTTCAGCTGTTTCGGAGTCTATAGGTAACGGGTACACACACACACAGACACACACAGAGACAATGTTCCATTCATAAATAAGTTTAGATACAATTATTGGGGGATCAGTTCATTACTTCATAAAATAGAAAACCAACCCCCTACTTTATGCCCAGTAGATGTTTTAATTATGTTTCCAACTATTATATTCAGTCAGTCAGTTAAGTGCCATACGTGATGTACGCTATGGGCGATCATGTCTTGAGAGAGACATAACTGACTGGGCAGAAGATTATCCCCCAGTAGGTTGCCATTGCTTTCTGCGGTTGACTGGTTCCCAGACAAAGCTATAGAACCCAATCTCTCCTGTTATTTAACCCATAACTGGAGGGAAAAACGGATTAATACCTTTCCCAAGGGTACTTGTGCGTAAGTGAGTTGTAGAAATTCAACTTGAATTTGAACCCGGCTCCCCGATTTGTCGTTCCGAGTCGATATCCACTGCACCACAACGCACATAGAGAGCCATAAATTTAACATTCTCTTGGAATATTGGTGGCCTGACTCACCGGTGAGCAATCTTTGATTGCAGCGTGTGCTCTTGTTTTCGCAGAGCCAACGGACAGGCTTTGCGTGCTGGATGTTGCCATAAAGGATAAGTCTCTTCGTCTCATTGGGGTTTATGCACCCAATGACCATGCGGAGCGACCTGATTTGTTTCGGCGGAGCAAGTGGTTTTTGACGACATTTCGTCGGGTAGTTTTAACGAGCGACTGGAACAGCCTGCTTGCTAGGCTAGAGAATACCACCTGGTATGACCCAGCAGAGTACTGATTGGGTTTACTTCGTTGATCAGACGACAATCAATGCCTCAATGTGAGATCGCCGTAAGCATCACTGTCCAGAAACGATTCTTAAAGAGTTTATATTTTTCTTTCTCCTCATATTTTTAAAACGAAACTTTTAACGCGATATGCTCCAAGTGTGTACCATTGTTGCTCAACCATCTGTTCGATTGCTCTTTCTAGTCTTGTCGAGCATTAATCATTCTTCTTGCCCCACCTTGCCTAAACAATTATCTGTGCTGCGTGCTTCTTTATCACTGATGGAACCATCTATTGAACTTTCTAATACGCTACAAAAACAAAACAAAAAATAAAATAATAACGTTCTTTGCAAAAACATTTGCCAAAGACCTACATGATTACTCTGAATTCTAGGCAAATAATATTAAAAGGTGATTTTCTCCAGGATCTTCGACGTTCCGTGAATAAATTATGAAGAACCTGGAGACACTCGACGTAAAGGGTTACGTATAAGAGTCTGAGGCCACTCGAGGGTTACGTTAAGGCGTAGTTTATATGGATAGGCGGGGAAGATAACATTTAACTCCAGATTTGAAGAGGGTAAGATTGTAGTGATCTGGGAAATATCCTGTTAGTTGTCTGTTCTAAGGAGCAGTCGTTCTCAGAAAGAAATGATTTTTTTTTAATCATTTCACCCTAAGCAAGCCATTCCACTGCTACTACTGTGCAGGGGGTTACATAGGGGAAAGTGATGAGTGAAGAGTGGTTAGGTATAGGAAATGTCAGAAGGAGGGTGATAGACGGGTAAGGATACCGAGGATGAGGGTTGGGTAGATGGGAAGAGTTTTTGAAAGATTGGATGCGAGTTAGTGCGTTAGGAGATGTCTGTTGACCTCACATTTAAACTCCTAGAGATTCTAGCTGTCGGAGAAGCAAGTATATGGAAGGGAATTCCACTGGCGGAAAGTGTGAGAAAAGAAGCTATTAGAGTAGAAATTGCGGTTACATTTTATCTGTATCACTGTAAAAGAGTGGGACCTAGTTGCTAATCTAGTATCTCGTGTAAAATAATACCTAGGGGGCACCAGTGATCTAAGTTCATCGGAGCATAAGCCGTGAAAGTATTTATAGAAGAGGCACAGGGAAGCCACGTCACGCCGGTGAGAGAGTGACTGCAGCCGGTCTGCCAAGTTAGTATCGATCACATTACAGATTCTCCGTTGTATTTTGTCAAGTACCCCGAGGAGAATAACAGGGGCACCCGAACAGATGTAGCAGCAGTGTGGAATTTACTTTTCACCGATGAAGTTCGGAAGAGACGCGGGTGGTTTTCTACAATTTAATTGGTATGACCGGTCCTAGCCGTGCAAGTTAGACCTGGTGAAACCAACGATTGTAATTTGTCTGAACACTTTTCATAAACGTTGTGATAGTGCAGTGAGAGGTTCGCCACATCCTGCCTGTGAGTGAGTGAGTGGTTTAACGGTGAAATTTTATTTTTCTTCAACAAGGAATAGAAGACGGTTTTGGACACTATTAGGACTGGAAAGTGAGGACTGTGTAACTGTCAACCAAATATGGCAACATTCCTTCATTTTCAGCCTAATCTGGCCTTTATAAAGATAGAAGATAGCATGAAGAGCCAGGTCCTTAGTAGAGCTGTACATGGACCTGATCATTTTACCTGCATCTTTCGTAATGTATTGTATATATAAGAGTTCAACTTGAGGTCGGGTGTGAGTTTGAGGCCCAATGTTGTATATTATCTGAGCTGTGCACAATTTCGCGAAGAAGTGTATTTTTATGAAACAATAAAAATATGCAAACTGGTTAGCAAAAGAAAAATAGACATTGTTTTGATAAATATTTGAGTGCTGTCAAAGTTAAAAATGCAGGCAAAATTACATGTCAGGAATTCTCCTCCTACTCAACGCTACGTCCTCTGAAGAAGAAAATGTTGTATATCTTTATTTATATATACGTGTTAAGTAAGAATATGGTAATTTTATCAGCGTGAAAAAGCAAACGATTTTATACGAGGGAAGATAACAAGTTTTGGTAGCACGTCCTCAAATTATTAATCGTCGTTCCATCGAAGGGTACGCAACATATATGTCGTTTTGGTTGCAGTTTAATTTTCGTCGTCTTGGTATATGTGTGTCGGATGTGCATTGTGGTGCAGTGGATATCGACTCGGAACGGCAAATTGAGGAGCCGATTTCAAATTCCAGCTAAATTCCTTGGGAAAGGTATTAATCCGTCTCTTCCCTCTAGTTATGGGTTAAATAACAGGACAGGTTGTATAGCCTTGGTCGGCTACCAGTCTACCGCAGAAAGCAATGGCAAACTACTGCAGGATACATCTTCTGCCTAGTCAGTCATGTGTCGAGAGAGACATGATCACCAAGCTAGACAGAAGATTTTCCGCACTAGGTTGCCATTACTTTCAACAGTAGACTAATTCCCTAACAAGGCTATAGAAGGCTATAGAACTCAATCTGTCCTATTATTTAACCCATAGGTATGAAGAAAGAGACGGACTCTTACTTTTCCCACGTACTTTGCACGTAAGTGAATGCAACAAATGCAACCGGAATTCGAACTCGGCTCTCCGATTTCTCCTTCCGGGCCAATACTGCATCACAACGCACATCCTTTTCCAAAATTCTTTATATGTCTGGATGGCACCAACAGTAACATTATCTTAAGCATTCAACTTTTACTAGATGCTCCGTTTTTCTTTTAAACAATATTTATTTCGTCTCCCGTCCTGCGTTTTCGAAAAAAATTAAGTTAAAGTTTAATCTATGGGTACTAGGCGTTAGAGAATATGAGAAAAACTACTATTAAGGAGATAGGGCAATAAAAGAATAAGAATTAAGAAGACAGAAGGTAATGATTGACATTTAAAACTTTGAAGATCAAAGTTGATTGCGAAGCAAGAAGCCGGAAGAAAGTCCCACAAACAAGACGCGCAAAAGAAGAAACAATTAGCATAGAACTTACGGTTACATCTAGTCATTTCAACTGTTAAATGGTGAGACTTTTCTGCCAGTCTAGTCAGTCAGTTAAGTGTCACTTGGGCGATCTCGAAAGAGACATGACTGACTGGGCAGACTTTCCCGCAATAGGTTGTCATTACTTTCTGCGACAGACTGGTTGCTATCCAAGGTTACAGATCTCAATCTGTCCTTTTGCTTAACCCATAGAAGTAAGGAAGAGACAGATTCCTACCTTTCCCAAGGGTATTCGTGCGTAAGTGAATGCAACGAATTCAACTGGAATTCGAATTCGACTCTCTGATTTCCGGTTCCGAGTCGATATCCACCGCACCACAAACGTACATCCAATCCCATCTCCTATCACAAGTGCATTGCCTGCGCCCCACAGATCGACCACTACCGACATTATCCCACCAAATGAGCCTGTATCACCTACAACCCCACCATCAATATAAACAGGGCTCTATCCTGGGCCCGACGCTCTTCCTTATTTTCATCAACGACCTCCCGGATGAGATCAAGTTCCAAGTAGGCATCTACGCAGATGACACTACAATATACTCCCGCTCCAGTAAGAAACCTGTCGTGGCGGACAGACATAATCTCGCTGCTGACCTTGAGCGGGATCTACACTCTGTGGTGAACTGGGGCAAGAAGTGGCTTGTCAACTTCAATTCATCTAAGACCAAGCTGTTGTCTGTCAACCATTACAGGCAACCTCTTCTGCCTCCCATAAGCATGGACCAAGTGATTCTCCCTGAGAGTAATACACTACGCCTCCTCGGACTTACCCTGTCCTCAGACCTCAAATGGAACCACTATATTGAATCCATAGCAAAATCTACTGCTAAGAAGATTGGGTTACTATGTCGATCCAGGATGTTTTTCCACCTGAATCCATCCTGCATATATACAAGTCAACCATCTGTCCATGCATGGAGTACTGCTGCCATTTATGGTCAGGTGCCCCTGCCGTTCTCCTCAGTGTCCTTGACAAGTCACTGATGCCTCCTCAACAGGTGTTTACTCGTGCTACCAGACTGGCAACTGGGTCCCACCCATTCACAGTCAGGTTAGCCAAATGCAGACGACAATTCTACTCCTGCAGCTTCCTCTCTCGCACTTCCCGCTTGTGGAACTCACTCCCGTATTCTTGCTTTCCTGATGGCTACAACCTCCAGAAATTTAAATACAAAGTCAATACTCATCTATTAACTACTGGCCTCTAGCTCTCTCCCCTCCCCTGTATAACCTTCCCTTTCTCCACCTATGTATCTGTCATCGCACCTGCTTTCTCAGCTTTCTATTGTTCCTTTCTAACTAGTTTGTACTCCTCACTCTTTTCTAATTAATCTTGTTACATTTATGTAACCCCCTGCACATTAGTGGCGTTTCCGCCTTGCTCGGGGTGAAATGATTAAAAAAAAAAACAAAAAAAAAAAAAACTAACGCCCATTAAGAAGATACCTACAGCGCTATCCAGGCTACTCCCATGCAACCGGCCTGGTCATAAGGAACTGGTCCCTCCTCAACGGCCACTACCCCCACGCGGCGGAGAGGGGAGGGAGATGTTGAAGTCAAATTAATTTACCTGGAACATCATGGCTGCATTCTAAACTATCATAGCCTCCTCGCAATGGTGAGTGTCATGGCTTCCTCATGTTGGTAAAAGAGTTAGACCCAGATAACCTCTTTTATCAAACATCTAGCCAATGGCAGGCCAGCAAATCTAGTCAATGGCAAGCCAGCAAATGGATTGCCCCACCCTGGGCAAAGGACTGGCCTATTCTGTGATAAATAGTCTCAAGTTTCTTTTTGGTGGTCTTCGGACAGTTGTCGCTGACACTGTCGAACTCTGTATTCGTCAGTCCGGTAATTAAATTCATAATGCCTACGTCCCATAGCGAAAAGTTCATTATAATAAAATATGCTCTATTAATTTTTCACAAGTACTGGTGGACGAAACTAATCCTGTTTATGATAAAAACGGAGCGTCTACTCAGTTACGAGTATCTATTAAAAATCCTGTTTGAAAGGTTTAAAATATTTCGAATTAAAAACAAAAGTCTATTAATTCTTAATAAATTTATCTTAAACATATCAGACAAAAACTTATCTAAATCTCTTCACCATAAAATTTAATAGTTTCACATATTGTCCGGCCTTCACTCTTTCCATTTTTATGAAACAAGAATAGAGATTTGTCCCTTGTTTTCTGTTCAAGATATGTTTTACACGTTCGTTATTTTCCTTGAACTTAATGAGCTAACTGCCTTAAATATATTTGAAGTTATACCTGATCAGCAGTTACGATTTTTGAATTTTATGGTTTCCAGGTTGGCAGTTATCTGGTTGCTGCATCACAACCGTTAGCAATGACCCCAAACACTTGGGTAGTGCTTACAGAGGCGACTCTAATGAACAGTCGCATAATATCAGTTATTTGCAAGGCCATGATGCGCAAGGATGGGTATTCCCGCATTTACTTCCAATGACCTCAACACCTATTTAGGCAATATTATAGTTTAGTCTTACCCACATTCCTGCCAGTTTGTATTGCCATACTCGATGCACAGTGATGATTATTTTGATATTTTTCTCCATAAAAATTAAAATAATATTCTAGTGACAGTTGCAATGTTAAAAAAAGACAAGTAAACCAGAAAACAAAAATTGGGTTACGTTGTTTCGAGTTGTCGTTCTCGATTATACGTCGTTTGTGTATATATATATATATATATATATATATATATATATATACTTATTTATGAATGGAACTTTGTGTGTGTATGTGTGTGTGTGTCTCTGTGTGTCCGTTACATATACACTCCGAAACGCCTGAACCGATTTTCTTGAAAATTTACACAGTTGTAATATAAGCGTCTGCGAGTGTTCTTAGCTAGGTTTTGTGTCAAGGTACCTCTGATAAATATCAAAAATCGATAATCGAAAAAATCGGGTTATAGAAGGAGTGGTCTGATTTTAATCAAATCTGATACAAAGACAAAGACATAAACGATATTCAGAAGTTTCAAGGTTGCAGTTTTTACAAAAGTGCAGAAAATCGATAATATATATATATATATATATATATATATATATATATATATATATATATATACATAAGGCAAGATGTTTGTGTGTCTGCCTGTTTATCTGTCTGTATGTCCATATTTTATCAGCCCTTTTATTTTAGTTTTTGCTTCGGGTTTGGCTCTAAATAGGTATAATTGCAGTTCTTAGTCTCAGCCATGATACCATTTACTCAGAGGAATTATTTAGCCTTCAAAATTCAGTTTACGACGAAAAAAACTTATTTGATATCGATACCAGAAAATATGCCCCCTATATATAAATTTACTTGAAGATTAGCAACTAGATCCCAACCTTTTACTGTGAAACAAATAAATTGTAAACGCAAATTCTACTCCATCAGCTTCTTTTCTCGCACTTCTCACCTGTGGAATTCTCTTTTGTTTACTTCCTTCCCCAACAGACTTGAACCCAATTGAAAATGTTTGAGGATGGATGACAAGTGATGTTTATCAAAATGGCAAACAATATTCAACAAAAAATGAACTTCGTGAAGCTATCTTCAGAAGCTGGAGCAACCTCCTCCACACCTTAATGGAAACGCTTATTTCTAGCATGCCCGACAGAATTTTTGAAGTCATCAAAAGCAATGGAGGCAGAACTCATTATTAAATTTGGTTGTTGAATGTTTTCATACACTTTTTATTCAATTTCAGAGAATTTTTGTCTCTGGTCTTATAATTTTGTGTAAATCGCCTCATTTTATAAAAATGTAAATTTCTAAATAAAATGTTTGGAATATAGCTTTTTGTTTCCATAACCTTTTAGATTGTAGTATTGGTAACCTTAAGTGGAAGGAGTTTAAAATCTATTTGTAAAAAAAAAAATGTCTTTTTAAGTGGTCTTAAATTTTTGATCAGGAGTCCATTCCTTTTCTTAGAGCTTCTTCTGGTAAACGTGAGTTATCTCCATCTAACCCTGTAAGTTAGTTGTTCGCCACTGCTGTAGACTGGTATTGAACTCGCAACTCTTTGGGTTAAGATCATAGGTACTAACCAACGTCTATAACCACTGGGCCATGTGTCCTTAAGTCCAATAATGCTGATTGTCCGTAGATACTGACATTATGTTTGTAGTGCCTCATATAAACAATTATGGTAGGGTAGAAAGAGGAATAATATAGTAATGTAGATTTTTTCGAGAAGACGATCCAATCTGACACCGTAAAATACCACTTCACGATTTCGTCCTACTGTTAAACACACCCTTTAGCACCTTTCTACTCTACCATCTGACGTCATGGTAATAGAAAACTATGAATATAAAACCATTTAAACACGCTGGCATATACAAAATGGGGAAAATGTGGTTAAAGTGATGTAAACAAAGTGATGACCCGCCAACCACCTATCAGCTTGTGAACAGCGGTTTGTATCCAGGGTTACCAAAACTCTATCCACCACGAGCGGGATTTACAAACTGGGTCGTCTGCTACAGATTTTGTCCATTGCTTCCGATATCTATAAAGGGAGGTTCCTAATATTGTGGCATGAGCATATTTCCTTAGAGTATTTTTTTCTCTTTCATTTTCAAGCCATAGAAAATAAAAATGATGGTTAAAAACTGCACGAAAACCGAATGCATGGTCATCAGTAAAAAGGGCAGCCCAATATGCCAAATACCAAATGATCATAACAAGTCTATCTTCATAGCACTACCTAAGAAGCCAGGAGCAAACGAGTGTGAACTCCACAGAACCATCAGTTTAATGAGCCATATAACAAAGCCGATCGTCCGATCTCTGATGAACAGAGCGAGAAGCAGAATCAGGCCAGAGATAGGACAAGAACGGTGTGGTTTCGTTAAAGACAGGGGAACAATGAATGCCATATTTATGATTAGGATGCTCTCCGAAAGAGCAATACAAATGAAGAAGGACTTATACCTGTGCTTTATTGATTATGCGAAGGCGTTTGACAAAATACTCCACAAAGAACTGATGGAGATGCTCGGCAGCCTGGACATATTTGGGAAAGACTTGAGAGCAGTAAAGAATCTTTACTGGCAGCAAACAGCTAACATATGGACAGGTAATGAATTGAGTAGATATACAAAGATAGAAAGAGGCGTAAGACAGGGATGTGTCTTTTCACCGGATCTGTTCAACTTCTACAGTGAGAATATTTTGAGGACCGTAGAAGTTATGCCTGGATTCGTAATCGGAAGCCACAAGTTAAACAACATAAAGTACGCAGATGATGCAGTGCTGATAGCAGACACAGAAAGGAAACTACAAGACCTCCTACAGAAGGTAGCTGGAGAGAGTAACAAGAAAGGAATACAAATAAACTACAGGAAAACCGAATGCATGGTCATCAGTAAAAAGGGCAGCCCAATATGCCAAATACAGGTTTGGGAGACTAGAATCAAGCAGGTACAAAAATTTAAATACCTGGGAAGCGTTATAACAGAAGACGGAAAGTGTGACACAGAGATCCGAAGGCGAATTGGCATGGCGAAGGAAGCATTCCAGAAGTTGTAAGAAACAGGAGAATTTCGCTAGAAACAAGAAAGAGAGTACTGGATTGCTACGTGCCGTCCGTCCTTCAATATGGCAGTGAATGCTGGACAATATCATCAAAGATGAAGGAAAAACTTGAAGCAACTGAAATGTGGTTCTACAGAAGGATGCTGCGAATATCATGGATCGAGCATGTGAGCAATGATGAGTTCTTGGAAATGATGGAAACGAAAAGGAAATTAATACTGAGCATCAGGAAGAGACAGCTGAAGTTCCTGGGATATGCGATGAGGAAGGAGGTCTTGGAGAACCTGATTCTAACATGCCAGATAGAGGGAAAAAGAGACAGAGGAAAGCAGCGGATAACATATTTGAAGGGCCTGAACAGGTGGATGACGGAACGGGGGTTGCGTGGAGGAACGGGAGAAAGCGTGCTTAGCGCCACCAGGGATAGGGAGACGTAGAAAGCCATGATTGCTGACGTCCTGAAAGGACAGGGCATATAGAAGAAGAAGAATATATATGCCAACTGTTTATAAGAAATTATAATTTGGATATAAAGTGGGGGATCAAATCTATATTATAATCAATATATAAACTGATCCCTCATTTTGTAGCCATGCTAGTTTCTATACATTTATATTCTAGATTTATGGGCTTGAGCTAGGGGATGGCAGAGCGGGTTTTGGGTGGTGTAACAGGAGAAGGCGTGCTAAGAGCCACCAGGGATAGAGAGACGTGGAAAGCCATGATCGCCTACGTCTTGAAAGGACAACGCACATAGAAGAAGAAGAATTTATTGAAGAAAAATAAGATACAATTAGAACTCGGCCATAAGAAAATTCTTAGTACAGCGTTATAATCATGAATTTTATTTTATTTCTTAAACAACGGTACACGCTGCTTTTTTTTTTCTTTCAAAAATAAAATAAAATTTGATTCGATTGCATGAAATGAATAATCTCGCTTTGCTTCTGCCGTTAAAACCCGGGTTTTTATGTGCTCCTTTTTATCATCGTTGTCTGCATATTAGGTTGTTGGGGTTTAAATAAGCTCCACTGCCGACATCTGCTTCTTTTCCAGACCAAAATAGCTATAAAATAATGTGCGCATTAATTCCGGGAGAACATCGTAAACCAAAACAACAACTTGAGACATCTGGGGAAGAAGTAAAATTAATGGCTGACAAACGATTGGGCGGGGAAAAGTTGGGGGTGTAGGACGTACACATACATACACGCACTCAGGTACACGCACGCGCATGCGCATCTAAATGGTATTTAAATGCGTATATTCTCATTCGGATGGTGTCTTAGTTTGGATCGTATTTTTTGTTACATAATCGAAAGAAAATTAGCCATGTTCTGACAATAGATAAAAAAAATCTTTTTCATCAGTCGAATATATAGACACGAACATTTTCAGTAAGACAATTGAGCATAGTCTTCTTCTATCAGTTCGAATGTGGGAATAGTGTTTTCATAAGTAAATGACCAGGATTACTATTTTCGGAATAGTATTGGATTCGAGAAATTCAAACATATTCCTCTGTCTTACCGTAGAAATAGGTTTTCTTCTTCTTCTTCTTCTTCTTCTTCTTCTTCTTCTTCTTCTTTGTGCCTTGTCCTTCCAGGATTCCAGGACGTACGCGATCATGGCTCTCCACGTCTTTCTATCCCTGGTGGCTCATAGCACGCTTTCTCTTGTTACACCTCGCAACCCCCGTTCCGTCATCCAACTGATCAGGTCCTTCAAATAAGTTATCCGCTGCTTTCCTCTTTCTCTTTTCCCCTCTATCTACCCTGTTAGTATCAGGTTCTCCTAGCTCTCCTTCCTCATTGCATGTCCCAGGAACTTCAGTTGTTTCTTCCTGATGCTCACTATTAATTTCCTTTTCGTTTCCTTTCTTTCCAACAGCTCATAATTGCTCACATGCTTGGTCCATGATATCCTCAGCATCCTTCTGTAGAACCACATTTCAGCTGCTTCAAGCTTTTCCTTCATCTTTGATAATATTGTCCAACATTCACTGTCATATTGAAAAACTGACATCACATAGCAATTTAGTACTCTCTTCTTTGTTTCTAGTGAAAGTTTTCTGTGCCTTAATACTTTACTCAGCTTCTGGAACGCGTCTTTCGCCATGCCAATTTGCCTTCGGATCTCTGTATCACACTTTCCGTCTTGTGTTATCACATTACCCAGGTATTTAAATTTTTCTGCTTAATTTTAATATCCCCCACCTGTATTTGGCATTTTGGGTTGCTCTTTTTACTGATGACCATGCATTCGGTTTTCTTGCAGTTTATCTGTAGTGTTTTTTTGTCACTCTCTTCAGCTACCTTGTCTGGTTATAGTCTAGGTTTCTTAAAATACTCTCAGTTGAATTTAGCTTGTCGGTCGGTTTAAATTCTTTGGATTTTACATATTTTCTTATACCTCTGCTTTTTTGGCAAAGTTAATCAGAAAGAAACTAGTGAAATAATTCAAAAGGAGGGCTTGGAAAATTTGACCCAAAGAGTCAAAATAAAAAGGACAAGGGAGGCAGCAGGTAAACCAACATGGCGAACTTTCGCGAGTCGATGATCGAACAGAGTGCAAGGGATTTTACAAATCAAATAGTACTAAGAGTGGCAAGGAAGTTGTGGAAAGTCATGAACGTCTAAGCCCAGAAGGAACAGGGTACAAAGAAGAAGAAGAAGAAGAAGAGTTTTTTTTTATTTTTGCTTAACGGCACATCAACACCTCTGTGGGTTATTTAATGCCAAAAAGGCGGGGTTTTAAGGTATTTGTTTATTGTTCAGTTATAGTCAGAAGGTTGATTTAGTCAGATTTTGATGAATTATTTTATATTAGAAACTGAAAATGTCTTCTAGTTTTGTATTCAAAAATGTATTGCTGGAAATATTTTTTTTTCCTTCAAAAATGTGTTATGGTAATATTTTTTCTTCAAAACTATTGTTAATATTTTCATCCAAAAATGTATATTTTTCTATAAAGGTCTATTTTTATACTTTCATATTGTTTTGACCCTAGTTTAGAGGGGTAACTATTTGCCCATAGCCGGGACCCTAACAGGTGGACCCGAGAACAACAGTAATTAAGAGGTGGTTTCATGCTCCTCACAACCTCCCAATCAGAGGCCTTGCTGCCGGATGCAGTTTACGGTCATACCCAGGAAAAAAAAAAAAATCCAGTATTAGAAATTATTGGTCTTTGGAGTCGTGATGTGATTTTAAGTAACGTACATAATAATAACATGCATAAATCAGTAAATTTTTGACAGTAGATTAAAACTCCTTTTCATCGGTCGAATGATTTGCGTAAAGACAACTGAGCGATCAATTTGAATATAGGAATAGTGTTTTCATAAGTCAATGACCAGGATTAATATTTTCGTAACAGTAATTCGAGAAATCTAAACATATTTCTTTGTCATCTCATAAACATAGAGGATGAAGAAGGAGAAGGAGATGGTTTGACACTAAGAACATATCTAAGGTAATGAGAAAAATAGCGAGAGACCTACGTAAGTAGCTTACGGAAACATTGAAATGATTATCCACGTCCTAAAAAAACACGACACAAATAATAATAATAATAATAATAACGATAATAATAAGTAAAAACCAGGAGAAAACTTGTCTATTAATTGATATGGCTTGTCCAGCGGATTGTAACATAGCAATCAAGGAATTTGAAAAACTGTCAAAATATAAAGACCTGGAAATTGAAATAGAAAAAATGTGGAAATTGAAAACAAGAGTTGTGCCAGTGATAGTAGGTGCACTTGGAATGATAAAAAATGGAACAAAACAACACATTGAAAGAATCCCTGGAAACCCCAGCTTAAGAGATATACAAAAAATTGTCTTATTAAGTACAGCCCACACACTAAGGAAAACTTTATCTATGTAATGCTGGGGATGATAGGGAAGATAGAAAAACATGAAATGGAGCCATAACAACACGCCACGACCTGCCTTAGGTCTCTCCGCCGACTTGGTTGGTAGTGAGACCAAAGCAGAAATCGAAATATGATGAAAAATGACATAATAATAATAATAATAATAATAATAATAATAATAATGGGCAAGTAAACATAATAGTAAGAATATCAACAACAGATGAAAGATCAAATCCAATATTGGAAAAGATTGGTTATTAAGAGCGAAGTCTTTGGTGTGATGTGGTTGTAAGTAACATTACATGAATTTGACCATTTTGTTTAGAGGTCATTTCTCTTTCTCTCTCTCTCTCTCTCTATCTATATATCTATCTATCTTTATATATATATATATATATATATATATATGCATGTGTGTGTGTGTGTGTGTGTGCGCGTGTGTGTGTATAGGTATATGTGCTCTGATCATTTGTTTGGGGGGTTCATTTCTCTCTGTCCCTCTCTTTTTATCTCTCTTTCTCTCGCTATACGTGTGTATATTTCGCTTTCGCTGATGGTGGATGTTTTTATGTTAACTTCTCTGTAACCTCTCTGAAGTTGGCTCATGTGAGCCGAAAGCTTAGAACCAACTTAATAAAAAATTATCCAAATGTTGGAGAATTTTTGTCTTTATTTTCACCTGAAATGTAAGCCAAAATACGATGTTTAGAACGGCTCATGATTAAACATAATAGACATTTATTGTCTCACATTTAACAGTATAATGTATAGAAAATGATCTGCTGCCTCGATACACTATATATATATATATAGTGGAAAGGCACGGTAGACGTAATCGAGTGGTTTGAAAAAATTAGTGGAAAAAATAAAGCCACTTTTTTGCAATTTCACATTGTGGACTTCTACCCATCAATTTCGGAGAACCTATTCAGCCTCGCCCTAGAGTTTGCTGAGTTCTACTCGGACATCACAGAGGATGAGATCAGAATTATCCGGAGCTGCAGAAAATCAGTTATAATCCACAACAACGAACAGTGGACTAAGAACTCAAAGGAGAATTTGATTTATCAATGGGTGCACTTGATTCTGCAGAAGCTTCGGATCTAACCGGATTATTCTTACGGTACAACTTAACTGCACATAAGGAAATAGAAACGAGCAGTATAGGACTGTGTAGGGACGACGGACTGATGATAATTGATAAATCTACTGAAGGTAAGGTTGATAAAACCAGAAAATTAATCCAGAGAGTCTTTAAATACTTTGGCCTTAACGTAGTGATTAACCACAATATCAAGCAAGTAGACTTCCTAGACATAACATTAGACCTAGTATCGAACACTTTCCAACCTTACATGAAAAACAACGCTAACCCAATATATATAAACCCCAACTCTAATCACCCACCATCCATTGTTAAGCAAATCCCATCATCAGTTGAACGTCGCATTAACACACACTCATCCAACAAAGAGATATTTGATAAGCACAAGGTAATTTATAATAGAATCGTTAATGAAAGCGGGTATAAATCATCAAAAATCAGTTTTGTGGAAAAATTCGAAAGTCCAAAAAGCAGAAATAGAAGCAGGAAAATAATATGGTATAACCCTCCATTCAACCAATCAGTTAATTTCAAGCTGGGATCATTCTTTTTAGAGGCCATTTATTTTACTCTCTCTGTCTCTGTCTCTGTCTCTGTCTCTCTCTCTCTCTCTCTCTCTCTCTCTCTCTCTCTCTCTCTCTCTCTCTCTCTCTCTCTCTTTCTTGTGATATGTGTGTATATTTTCATATGCTCTGATCATTTTCTTTAGGGGATCATTCCTCTCTCTCTCTCTCTTTCTTCTACTCTCTCTGTTTTTCTCTCTCGCTATATATGTGTATATATGTACACTTGCTCGGATCATTTGGTTTAAGGATCGTTTCCTCTCCCTCTCTCTCTCCTTTATATATGTGTGTGTGATGTGTGTGTGTGTTCTGATTTAAGTATTATTTCTCTCTCTGTCTATATATACATATGTGTGTGCATATTTGAATATGTGCTCTGATCATTTCGTCTAGGGGATATTTCTCTCTCTCTCTCTCTCTCTCTCTCTCTCTCTCTCTCTCTATTTCTTGCTATATGTGTGCATATTTGCATAAGTGTTCGGAGCATTTTGTTTAGCGGTCATATCTCCCTCTCTCTCTCCCCTTCACTATATATGTGCATATTTGTATATGGGCGGGGATCATTTTCTTTAGGGGTCATTCCTTTCTCTATCTCTCTCTCTCTCTCTCTCTCTCTCTCTCTCTCTCTTTATCTCTCTCTCATTCTCTCCCTTGCTCTATGTGTGTATATTTGTATATGGGATCTGATCATTTTGTTTAGGGATCATTTCCTCACCCTCTCTTTCTCTTGCAATATGTATGCATGTTTGTATATGTGTTCAGTTTTTTTAGGTGTCATCTCTCTCTCTCTCTCTCTCTCTCTCTCTCTCTCTCTCTCTCTCTCTTTGCAATATGTGTGTATATTTTATATGTGCTCTGATCATTTTGTTTAAGGAGCACTTCTTCCCCCCTTCCCCTCTCTCTATTTCTCTCTCTCTCTCTCTCTTATATATATATATATATATATATGTGTGTG
Organism: Ascarosepion bandense; assembly: GCA_037127315.1. NCBI lineage: Eukaryota > Metazoa > Mollusca > Cephalopoda > Sepiida > Sepiidae > Ascarosepion > Ascarosepion bandense. The sequence continues at coordinate 3,234,899 of JBBBDQ010000598.1, read as the reverse complement.
TGTGTGTGTGTATTTTTATATGTGCTCTGATCATTTTGTCATTTCTATCTATCTATCTATCTCTTGCTATATGTGTGCATATTTGTATAGGAATAATTTCTCTCTTTTTCTCTCTCTCACTGTCTCTCTCTCTCTCTCTCTCTCTTTATATATATATATATATATATGTGTGTGTGTGTGTGTGTGTGTGTGTGTGTGTGTGAGCTCGGATCATTTTGTCTAGGGGTCATTTCTCTCTGTCTCTCTGCCTCTCTCGCAGAGATGCGTATATATGTGTACATATTTGTATATGTGCGTTTTGTTTAGGAGGGCCATTTCTCTCTCTCGTTATATATACATGTGCGTGTGTGTGCGCGTGCCATCAAAGGCTTTATGGAATCTGAGCAGTACCTACAAACAAATATGACCCTCACAAAACAGATGACCCTTACAGGCAAGATAGAAAGAGGGGATCAGCAAATAACTAGGATAATGAGCTTGTGGAAATGAATATCAGAACAGGGATGAGGAAGAATAATAAAAAGGATAAAAGAACTACAAAGGATACGAAACTGTGGAGAGCCAAATTTGCACACTTCCTAAAGGAACGCAGCACATAACCACAATAACGCTTGCCCCTTAGTGTCTCTTTCGTTAGACCAAAGAAAATGTTACGTCAGTTGGTGATGGAGAACTGAAAACTGTTGCAAGAAACTGGCTTCCTTACCAGCCAGCCTAGTAAAATTCAGCTGGGATTCATTTCCACATTCGAACACTGTCTATTGAAAGAGGTGGAGACCATGTTGAAAAGTAGAGAAATGAACTTGTGATATTACATTATATGTACATTATGTTTGTGATATTACATTATATGTACATTATGTTTGAGAATGTTTCGTATTTCGTCTGTAATAAGACAGTTAAAATAAAATAGTTATAAAAATATTTGTATGACTCACCTACGCATGAGCACTATGGAAGAATGGTAGATTTTGAAAAAACAGTAGCTACTCTAGCATCTACGCATCGCTCATTCAGTAATGAATTAGAGCGCTCTGGCTATTGGCGTATGATACATCATAAGCTAAAAGTCTGCCTCCTTCTACCAAGCGATCATAGCTCAGAGGTAGAATCGCCGACTGACGCCAATTCGGTCGGGTTTCAATCCTGGGTAAAAAGCAATCGGATGTATAACCGTACTGATAAGCTGTGATACAGCGAAACAGATGTGTCTGCGGATGACTATATACATACATGTTCTCACTCGTGAGGGCAAAATGCCCTGACGAGTGAAAAAATCGTAACGGTGTTCTTACGAAACTTCAAAGTCAGCATGAATCTGCTCAGTTAAAGAGAGAAACTCTTCGCATTAAACTTATCAACACTCTATCCCGACCCCGATGTGCGTTGTGGCGCAGTGGATATCGGCTCGAAACGAGAAATTGAGGAGCCGAGTTCGAATTCCGGTTGTATTCGTTGCATTCACATACGCGCAAATACCTTTGGGAAAGGTAATTAATCCATCACTTCCCTCCACTTATGGGTTAAATAACAGGACAGATTGGGTTCTATAGCCTTGGCTGACAACTAGTCTACTGCAGAAAGCAATAACAACCTACTGCGGGATAATCTTCTGCTCAGTCAGTCATGTGTCTTTCGAGACATGATCGCCTAAGCGCTTATCACGTATGACACCTAACTGACTGATCCCCGCCCCGATATCGAGCACTTTACGATAAAGAACATGGCAGCCATATTCAAAGCAATGGCGAATGATAGACTCATAAATATGTATAAATATTTGAAAGGTAATCTTCTTCTTAATGGTAAATACTTTTAATTGTTTTGATGAAGTTTACTCGGTGCAAACTAGGCTTTATGAATTTAAGTGCAGTAATAAATTAAATCTATTTTGTGGTGCAGTTGATAGTGCCTCAGAATGAGTAATCAGAAAGCTGTGTTCGAATTCCATTTGCACTCACTTACTCGCAATTACCCTTGAGAAAGGTATTAATCTGTTTCTTCCCTCCAATGGGTCAAATAACAAGACAGATTGGGTTCTATAGCTATGGCTGGCAACCAGTCTACAACAACCAGTCTACAAACTACTGAAGGAAAATCTTCAGCTTAGCCCTGTCTCTTTTGAGACATGATCGCCCAAGCGTGTATCACGTATGGCACTTAACTGACTGAATAAATTAACAAATTCTAATCAGTTTGCAGCTCAAGTGGCTAGATTTATCCGTAAGTTCTTTTATTTTTTTAAAAATAATTTCACCCCAAGCAAGGCATTCCCCTGCCACTATTGCGCTTGGGGCTACATGGGGGAAGGTAAATAGAAAGAGTGGTTAGATATAGGAAATGTCAGAAGGGTGGGAAGAGTGTTTGAAAGAATGGAAGCAAGTTAGTTTGTTAGGAGGTGTCTATTGACTTTACATTTAAACTCCTGGAAACTGTAGCCGTCGGGGAAGCAGTCTTGTGGAAGGGAATTCCACAGTCGGGAAGTGCGAGAAAAGAAACTATTGGAGTAGAAGTTGCGGTTGCATTTTATCGGTTTCACTGTAAAAGGGTGGGATCTAGTTGCTAATCTAGTATCTCGTGCAAATTCGTATTTAGGGGGCACCAGTGATCTAAGTTCATCGGAGCAGAACCCGTGAAAGTATTTATAGAAGAGACACAGGGAAGCCACGTCGCGCCGGTGAGAGAGAGACTGCAGGCGGTCTGCTAAGTCGGTATCGATCACATTACAGACCCTCCGCTGTACCTTGTCGAGAAGCCCAAGGAGAATAGCATGGGCACCCGACCAGATATGGCAACAGTAACAGCTTCTTTTCTCGCACTTCTCACTTGTGGAACTCTCTTGTGCTTCCCAATCTACTATGCATATAGAAGAAGAGGGATGGATAACTGATGAAATTGATTATTTTGCTTGTTTTAAATAAAAGAAAGTTATTAAAGCAGTGACGTTTTTAACCTGTACCCAATACATGAACAATTGAAGGGAAGTTTAAGCTATAATAGACATAAAAAAAATACGAATCATTTTGATAGCGTTGCGAAAAAGAGGAACCATAAGGCAAAGGAATACTTTTTACAAGGAATACTCTCTTTTGCAAAGTCCTAGTTATTTTTTTAGCAAGTTCACCTATCATCTGATGTGCGTTGTAATGCAGTGGATATCGGCTCGGAACGAGAAATCGGAGAGCCGAGTTCGAATTCTGGTTGTATTTGTTGCATCTACTTACGCGCAAATACACTTGTAAAAGGTATTAATTCATCTCTTCTCCCTCCAGTTATGGGTTAAATAGCTGAACAGATTGGGTTCTATAGCCTTTGTTGGCAACCAGTCTACCGCAAAAAATAATGGTTACGTACTGCGAGAAAAATATTTAGGTCTTTCGAGACATGATTGCCCAATCGTGTATCACGAAAGGCACTTAACTGACTGATCATCTAATACAAATTACTTTCATACTTATTAGACAAAAGTAGAGATTTATCCTTTGTTTCCTGTTTCGGATTTACAGGTTCTTTTTTTCCCCTTAACCTTAATAATTAAACTGTCTTAACATTTTCGTGTTTTGGCTGATCAGTAGCCGCAAGTTTTCATTTTGAATGATCGGCAGTTTTCTAGTCGCCGTATCTCGACCGTTAGCAACGACCCTGACTCTTTAGTGGTGCTCTAGTGAACGGCTTACAGCATATCACGTTGAATACACCGGTTCTCGTTCGATTACCGAAGTTAAGCAATGTTGAGCCTGGTCAGTACTTAGATGGGTGACCACTTGGGAATACCAGGCGCTGTAAGCGTATAGTAATGGATGTGCATGCTTACGGTCATATCACGTTGAATACACCGGTTCTCGTTCGATTACCGAAGTTAAGAAATGTTGAGCCTGGTCAGCACTTAGATGGGTGACCACTTGGGAATACCAGGCGCTGTAAGCGTTCAGTGACTGTGGTGCAGTGGATGTCGGCTCGGAAAGAGAAATCGGGGAGCCGAGTTCGAATTCCAGTTGAGTACCCTGCATTCACTTCAGCACTGGTACCCTTGGGAAAGGTATTAATCCGTCACTTCCCTCCAGTTATGGGTTAAATAACAGGATGGGGCCTGGAGGCAACCCATCTAGTGTTGGTGTCACAATAAAAACACCCTTGGTAGCCCTGGCGAAGCATCAGCTATTTGACAAGATTATGAATTTCGCTGCAAACTGCGCCAGTGTTCTAAATGCACAGTGTCGAATTGTCAGAAAAGTGACTTCTTGATGTTATTGGTCTGAAGAAGGCAACTTTGAAAACTGCCCGAAAGCCATACCACAGGTTTACACAAGTTTTGTGAGTGAACTTGGGTAGACGAGATGATAGGGAGAGTACGAAGCCATCGTGACCGAAGGTGTGAGTTTCCTGGCCTTGTTCACGCTTGATAACGCGCTCTTTCCCAGAAACTGTCGCTATAGTTGCAGTATAAACTACAGGTGGACTCTGTGGTGTTGAACAAACACAAATGTTTGCAGAGCAGGCGTCTGCAATAGGGACTAGTTTCTTCTTCATCTATGTTCCGTGTTCTTTCAAGACGTAGGCAATCGTGGCCTGCCATATTTCCCTATCACTTGTCGTTCTTAATACCCTTCTCTTGTTATCCCATACAATCTCTGCCCCCCGCTATCCATCTGCTCAAGTGCATCAAGTATGCCTTTTATCTGTTCTGTGAGCATCAGGTTCTTCCTCAGCATCTTCCTGTAGAACCACATTTAGTTGTTTCAAGTCTTTTCTTCATCTTTGAAAAAACTGTACAACATTCGCTGCCATATTGAAGGACAGACATCACATAACACTCCTGTACTTTCTTTTTTGTTTCCAGCGAAATTTTCCTGTCTCTCAATACTCTACTCAGCTTCTGGAATGCTTGGCCATGCCAATTCACCTTCGGATCTCAGTTTTGCACTTTCCGTCCTGTGTCTAGCCGACCTCCTAGACAGGTATTCTTGGAGACGTATAGCCATGACGTGCAAGGATAGGTATCCCCGCATGTACTTAAACATTAAAATAATTTCCTCGTGACAGTTGCAATTTTAAAGAAAGACAAGTAAACCAGTAAACAAAAATTAACTTGCCCGACTCAGTCTCTCTTTCACTATTCAATATTATATGTAAAAGTTAAAATGTCGTGAGCGTTGTTAAACTGTATTTATTTTTCAACCTTAACAATTTCAAAAGCGTTTAAGTGGCAAGATTGGGAGGTTGTGAGGAACATGGAACTACCTCTTAATTGCTATTGTTTTCAGGTGGTAGCACCTGTTAGGGTCCCAGGTATGGGCGAATAGTTAATCCTATAACTGGGGTCAAAACGCTATAAAAGTATAAAAATATACTTTTATAGAAATATATACATAAAAATAGACTTATATAGAAAAATTTACATTTTTTAAGGAAAAATATTACCAACAATACATTTTAAAAGGAAAAATTATTACCATAACAGATTTCTGAAGGAAAAAAAAATTTTCTGCAAAATATTTTTGAATACAAAAGTAGAAGACATTTTCAGTTTTCTAAAATAAAAAAATAAAAACAAAATTTTTCATTAAAATCTGGCTAAAAAAAACCCCTTAAAACCCCACCTTTTTTTGCATTAACCACAGAGGTTGATATTTTTTTTTAATCATATCACCCCGAGCAAGGCAGTAACGCTACTGATGTGCAGGGGGCTACGTAAGAGTGAATAGATTAGAAAAGAGAAAGCCGCAAACCAAAACCTAAATAGGGAACAAGGGATGAGCCTCTACACCTGTTCAATAGACGTGGGTGGAGTGTGAACCGGGCGATAGTTTAGTTTATCTACTCCAATTGAAAAAAAAAGTGAAAAGATTGGAAAAGAGAAAGCCGGAAACCACATCCTAAACAGGTAACAAGGGATGAGCCTCTACACCTGTTCAATAGACGTGGGTGGTGTGTGAACCGGGCGATAGTTTAGTCTATCTACTCCAATTAGTCTATACCGTTAAACAAAACTCAAGCACACATTCTTCAGTTTTATCTGTTCAGACGTTTACAGCTAGGGCCACGTATACAGGTTCGAATCATTCTCAATCTATTAATATTTCATTAGTAAGAAGGAAAAGCTACTCTTCTTTCCTAGAACATGGAACATACTCTCGAAATGATGGTTCCCCAATCACTACAAACACTCCAACATATTTAGGCGGGACCTTCCCAGGTTCAAAAGCGTATCCGACTCCTTGTTGGAGAAGAATTATTTTCACACTATCCTTACAGGCGGCGTGTGGTGAGCCTCTCACTGCTCTTTTGATACTTTTATCAAAAATCCCCTATGCCATTTACATAGTAAAAAACCGCCCGTATTCCTCTCTACATTCTATCGGTTACACTCAAACAGTTTTTTCTCTGCGTTGTGAAACAGGCTCCTCAGAGGATGCTTCCCTGATCACTACAATCTTAACCTCTTCAGTTCTAGTGTTAATCGTTATCTTTTCTTTCTAACCGTATAAACTACCCTGTGTACCACTTCTCTCTCTCGACCGGATCTTGTACAGAGTGGGCTTTACTGTAAATAATTTTACACACTCACACACAAATATACACACGCAAACATATACTCACATACTTTCACACACAAACATATACACACACACATACACTCACTCACTCACAAACATATATATATATATATATATATTGTGTGAAATATAAGAGACAGTGAATGTCTATTATGTTTAATCATGAGCCGTTCTAAACATCGTATCTTGGCTTTAATTTCATGTGAGCAACTAACCCACACTTAATAAAATCACGTTTAAATCTGGTAATAACACATTAAATTGCATTTAAATATATGGTTTTGTTAACCTTTCGAGCTCTCACGCGGTGTGACGACATAGAACCTCATTACAAATTTATGAACTGCGTTTGCTATTTGGTGACTGTTATCGTTGCTTAGCAAAGTTTTATGTCAACAGAAGATAAAATCGTCTTTGATCGTGGATGTTTCTATGTTAACGCCCTTGTAACCTCTATGAAGATGGCTCAATTGTGCCGAAAGCTTAGAACTAATGTAATAAAAAATTATCCAAATGTAGGAGAATTTTTGTCTTTATTTTCATCTGAAGTAAAAGCCAAAATACGATGTTTAGAACGGCTCATGATTCAACATAATAGACATTCATTGTCTCTTATATTTAACAGTATATGTTTAGAAAATTATTTGCTGCCTCGATACCTTATATGTAATTATTTTTTGTCATAATTAAATTAGATCGTCTACTCAGTTGTAACCAAAGTGCTCAACAAATGTATATTGTAGGACTTTTGAATAATTTTAATTTGGAAATGAGTAATTTCCGCACCTAAGTTTCAACTTTTTGGTATATTCAGGTGATTTATAATAATGGATTTTCCAACA
>JBBBDQ010000598.1:3212500-3222500 GCA_037127315.1 Ascarosepion bandense | reverse complement strand
CTGCTTTTGTTATTTATTATTTTGTGCAGTTCCCCAAAATCCACAACAGATAGGAAGATGTGGAGAGCCATGATCCTTTAGGTCCTGAAGTCAAACGGTACATAAATGAAAGAAGAAGAAAAAAGTGGTATAATGAATGGTCCAAGTTTTAAAATTCAATGGCTCCAATAATATATAATCATCTGCAGACAGATCTGTTTCGCTGTATCACAGCTCATCAGTATGCTTAGACATCCGATCGGTTTTAACCCAGGATTGAAACCCGACCGAATTGGCGTCAGTCGGCGATTCTACCTCTGAGCTATGGACGCTTGAGTAGAAGGAGGCAGACTTTTAGCGTATGATGTATCATACGCCAATAGCCAGCGTGCTCTAATTCATTACTGAATGAGCGAAAATTTTTGTACTGAGGCAGCAGATGATTTTCTAAACATATTGTTAAATGAGAGTCCAGAATGTTAACAGAACCATGTCTAAATGCAATGTAATGTGTTGTGACCAGATTAAAAGGTGATTTTATTTAGTGTTAGTTGCTTTGATTTAATGTAGAATGCCTCCAATATTTGAAAGTTCTTTTTTCAGTGATTCTCACGCGGTGTGACTTCATAGAACCGTATAACAAACTTACGAACTGCGTCTGCTATTCGTTGTCTGTTATCGTCGCGTAGCAATGTTTTATGTCAACACAAGATAAAATCATCTTTGATAGTGGATGTCTTTATGTTAACGTTCCTGTAACATCTCTGAAGATGGCTCATGTGAGCCGAGAGCTTAGAAACAGTATAATTAAAAAAATATCCAAATGTTGGACAATTTTTATCTTTTTTATTTTCACCTGAAATAAAAACCTAAATACGATATTTAGAACGGCTCATGATTAAACATAATAGGTATTCATTGTCGGTTATATTTAACAATATATGTTTAGAAAATATAATTAAAAAAGGACAAATGCTCACGTGATGCTCAGCCACACATGTCACGTGGTAGCTTTCAAGAGAGCCTCCTTTTCAAAAACTCAAAAATTACGTTATTGATCATATAGAACATGTTTACATTCTTTATTTCCAGCAAAAAAAGAAACGTGTAAGAATACTGACGAAATTAAATAGAAAATTAATAAACTCTTCGTTGTCGGTCGTTTTTAACAAAACACACACACACACACACACACACACACATATATATATATATATATATATATATATATATATATATATATATATGTTCTAAACATATACTGTTAAATATAAGAGACAATGAATGTCTATTATGTTTAATCATGAGCCGTTCTAAACGACGTATTTTGGCTTTAATTTCAGTTGAAAATAAAGACAAAAATTCTCCAACATTATTGTATTTACCGTCTTAATAACCTCTCTGAAGATGGCTCATGTGAGCCGAAAGCTTAGGACCAAATTAATAAAAACATTACCCAAATATTGGAGAATTTTTGTCTTTATTTTCAACCGAAATTCAAGCCAAAATACGACGTTTAGAACGGCTCATGATTAAACATAATAGACATTCATTGTCTCTTATATTTAACAGTATACGTTAAGAAAATTATTTGCTGCCTCGATACACTATATATATATATATATATATATATATACAAGTGTGGAGAATTTGGTGTGTAGCTTGTAAATATAAATTCATTTTCTAATGGAATGAATTCATATGTTGGAGGGAATTAAGAAGTATTTATTTCGCAAAATATTATTAATCGATATATGTAATTTCTAAAAATATACATATTTAGCTCTGTAAATAAATCATTTTATTTACATTGAGCCATGTGGCTGGATCAGTTTTAAGACTTAATTTTCAAGTCTTAATTTTAATAGGATCTTTCTTGGGATTTTTCCTACATGCTACTTTCTTTTTGGATATATATATATATATATATATATATATATATATATATATATATATATATATATAAAAGGGTGTAGAATTTTGTGTGTAGCTAGTAAATATAAATTCTTTTTATTTTGGAATGAATTCATATTTTGGAGAGAATTAAGAATCCCTTTACTGACAAATTGACTATGGTGAGATTCGAACCCGGGTCTTCTGGCCAGAAAAACTAAATAAAGAGATATTTACTTCGCTAGGGAGATGTCAACTGCCTTGAAAACCAACACCTGAAGTCCTAGCATTTACTTGGGCTTGTATGCTCACATCTAAGACCAAAATGAAATATTCAATTTTCTCAACCAGACTAAAATAATATTATAAAGAAAATGACGTGAAAAAACAGTAACTAGAAGTCGAATAAAACTATACAAGAATAATCACCGATGCAGGGAAAACTGACTGGTTGAACTTGTAAACAGAGCAGAAGTGTACAAACTAATTAACTCTTTCCGGTTTCTAGGGGTACCTCAACGTGGTGTAATGGTTAGGAAGCTTGTCATGTTAGAACGTATTACAATTGAGTAGTGGGTTTGATATTCACAGGGTACCCCATACTTTCGGCCTTGTGCCACATCTAACTTTCTGGTTTCTGGTTGTATGAATCTAAAGGTATTTTCCTTACACACAGATATTTCACGCAGACCTGGAGAAACCGAATTTAACACACGTCGGCGAAACGAGTCGTTTATAAACTTTTACACATTGTCTCATCGAATCTACTTCTGTTTCGGGTGCTATTACACACACACACACACACACTCACACACTCACACACACACACACACACACACGAACTACTTCTGTTTCGGGTGCTATTACACACACACACATACACACGAACTACTTCTGTTTCGGGTGCTATTACACACACACACACACACACACACACACATACGAACTAATATACATGCGCACACAGAAAAGTTAAACACAACTATAATTGATTGGCTGACTGGTTTTCTACAGCTTATCAGCCTTTTGCATATTATTTAAAACCAGAAAATATTTTTAGATTTTAAGGTTTGCCCTTTGGAGGAGCATAATTATGATTTATTAATAGAATTTTCCTAATTAACCCATAGCTGGGAGGCAAAGGGGTAGATTTATATTTTTCCAACATGCATTTGTGTTTAAGTGAATACAACGAACCCAACCGGAATTGAAACTCGGCTCCCCGATTAACAATTCAGAGCCTTTATCAATTACATCACCTACACCCCATGGTATTTCCAAGTAGCCATCCATCTAGATACTGACCAGGTTAGATGTTGCTTAACTTCGGTGATGTGGTCTTAAGCCAGAGATACACACAGAGAAACATACACACGCAAATGTATATATATATATATATATATATATATATATATATATATATATATATATATCAGCACGCAGTGTAGATATAGAAGAATCCAAAGAAGTATCCTGTACATACAGTGGTAGGAAACTCCCTAAGAGAACTCTAAATATGTATGTATATAAATACATATAGAGCAAATATAAGAAAGAATTAAGACAGACACGTTATTTCATGGTAAATCGAAAGTTAGGCCTATTTCAGGCGAACCATCCTCAGCTTCCTTCTTTATTGTACAGAATATTTTAAACGAATGAAATTAACAAAGACATAAAAAAACCGGAATAAATATAAAGATCGCTCCCTTAAAAGAGAAAATTTAAGAAAAAATACATCATTACATCAGTTCGTCGAATACACAAACATATTCATACATAAGCATATATATACGCAACATATAATGAAAGAGCACGCGTAAGAGCGGATGTCAACTTAAATCCAAAGATACATTCAGCAAGTCAGTTAGACTGCTGACCCGTTAATTTTTTTTTTAAATTCCAATTTCTTATCATTCACTAGTAATAAATAAATTTATTTTTAAACTAAATAATTAAGTTTAAACAACTAAATTTAAATAGAGTAATTAGGCTTACCTTTAAACAATTTTTTTTACTTTATGTTGTATTATATTTGTTTTGTTGATTGTATAATTAGTATAATTTTCCGATTTTTTAGGTCTTTGTGAACTTCATTCGTGTAAAATCTTCTGTACAATAAAGACGGAAACTGAAGATTGTTCGCTTGAAATAGGCCTAACTACCGATTTACCATGAAATAACTTGTCTGCCTTAATTTTTTCTTACATATATATATATATATATATATATATATATATAAACCATTCACAGACAACAAGTCTGTTTCGCTGTATCAAACCTCTTCAGTGCGGTTAGGTTAACCTTTTGCCTAAAGCCGGGACTGAAACCCGTCAGCAGTCGGATATTCACCCACCAGGCCATAGGCGCAATATATATATATATATATATATATATATATATATGTGTGTGTGTGTGTGTGTGTGTATATATATATATATCATCCACATACAAGCCTATTTCGCTCTTTCACAGCTCATCATTGTGGCTAGACGTCTACTTGCTTTTGGCCAGCATCGAAACTCAACCGATTTGGTGTCAGTCAGAGTCTCAGCTTCGTAAGCCATAGCATAAGCGTGCTATATATAAGCGGTGTATACATATATAAGGATGTACGTTGTGGTGCAATGGATATCGATTCGGAACGACAAATCGTCAAATCGTGAAGCCGAGTTTGAATTCCAGTTGAAATTCTTGCATTTACTTGCGAACAAATACCCTTGGGAAAAGTATTAATCCGTCTCTTCCCTCCAGTGATGAGTTAAATAATAGGACAGATTGGGTTCTATAGCCTTGGTTGGCAACCAGCCTACCGCAGAAAGCAATAGCAGCCTACTGCGAGCTAATATTCTAGCCAGTCAGTCATATCTCTTTTGAGACATGATCGCCCAAAGCGTGTATCACGTATGGCACTTAACTGACTGATACACACGCTAGTCACTGGAAGAACTCAATTTATTGCTGAAGAGTAACGATATATATATTTATAGACAAGACCCACACGAAATACATACACACATAAAGAGATATTTAATTTATTTGTTTAAATACTACTTGTAATGGATATTTTATTACAGTTTCACAGATATTTGAGTAGATGCTCTGTTTTTTTTTTCTTTTTTAACAATATATTTATTTACATCTACTGGCTAGAATAATCGAGAAATCTTGTTAGAAAAATATACGTCCTTCAGCAAAATTCGAAACTGCGTCCCCGGCCATTAGATCTAACGCGTCTTAGAATACTCGACCACGTAGGACCTTCCGATGAAACAAAGCCCGAATTGTACTTTTGAACACATGTCATTCCTGATTCTCGTGATATACATATCTGCTTTATATAAAGATATGCATACAAACTCACAGTGACACACAAAAGACATATATATGCTTACAAAGATGCACACAGACATACATAGGCACACAATGAGATATGCACAGTTAATGTGTGAGTGATGGATGGACGTACAAAACTCGATAAATAAGTCTTGATAAAGAATAAGAAAAAATGAAATAGATCAGAAAATAGAATTCGGTGAGAAGAAAGAGGCGGGAAGACAAAAGGGAAGAGAAGACGAAAGACAGAATTGAAAAAAATGAGAAAAGAGGGAAAATAATGACTGTATAAATGAGAAAAGAGGGAAAATAATGACTGTATAAATTAAAAAAAGAAGAAAAGGAATTTAAAAAAAAGAAAAATAGAAACCAACAGCAAAAAAAAAAAAAGAAATAGATGAAAAGAAAAGAAAGAAACAAGTAGCTATTAACATCATAGAAAGAAAGAAAGAAAGAAAGAAAGAAAGAAAGAAAGAAAGAATTTGTAACAAATAAGAAAAGAAAGAATTTATGAATAGCAAATAGGGAAAGAAAAAAAAAGAATAATTTGTAAATAAAAATAGCCAAATAAAAAAGAATTTAAAAAAGGGTACAAAGAAAGAAGGCCATATAAATTAAAGAAAAAACAAAAAATTGAATGGGGGGAAAAGAAAAGGACAAGTAACAAAAAGTCTCATAGAAAGAAAGAAAGAAAGAAAGAAAGAAAGAAAGAAAGAAAGAATAAATTATTTGTAAAATCGGATAAACGGGAAAACAGTAAATAAAGAAAAGAGACGAAAAGTGACAATATAGAAAAGGATGAAAGAAAGAAAGAAAAAAAGAAAGAAAGAAAGAAAGAAAGAAAAGAAAGAAAGAAAGAAAGAAAGAAAGAAAAGAATACGAAATCAAAAGGGGAGCAGAAAGCTAATATTAAAGAAAAAGATGATGAAAAAAGAAAAATACAAAAAGAGATGAAAAACAAATTGAGAAAGAAAAAATATTAAAGTAAAGAAAGAAAGAAAGAGATGTGTAAGAAAAAAGAAAGATACATTCGTTTGTCAGAGAACCGGCGCACATCCCCCAAGCCTCTTCTTCATCCACACCGATAGATTTTCTGGAATCTGAAATAATCCGGGGTTGTACGTCAGATGCCCCTAAGCAGGTGGACGCCTTGTGCAATTTGTTGAATCGCGAATATTGGCGTGTGGCAATTCGAAAAAGTTAATAAAAGGAGTCAGCACCTTTGGCCTGCACCTCAACGATTGAAAGAGAAACAAAAGCGAGAAAAGTAACAAACAAAAAATTGCACTTTAAATATGTGTGCGGGGAATGTATTGAATGGGATTGTTGCATTTTGTACTATATAACTTAACGTATAGATTGATTTTCCTCTCTATCTCTTCATATATACTATAGTCTTCATCATACGATAGCTATATATATATGGGATAATGATATATAAATTCTTTTATATCAAGAACAATTCCGGAGAAAAAATGTCTGACAAAATGGAAAGAGTTTACATGTGACGTGTTTGATCCCTTAAAACTTCATTGGATCAGGTTTCTTTATGTTAATACGACTACACATGAGCACGAACGAGAGACGCTGAGAATCTTAAATTTAGAAAAAAAAATGTTTTGTGTATATAATCTCGCGAATTTCATTTTGATTCTTTCTTTTTCTTTCTATCATCTATTTTAAGGAAACTACAAGACATCCTACAAAAGGTAGCTGTGGAGAGTGACAAAAAAGGACTACAAATAAACTTTAAGAAAACTGAATGCATGGTCATCAGCAAAAGGTGCAACCCAAAATGCCAAATACAGGTGGAGGATACCAGAATCAAGCAAGTACAAACATTTAAATACCTAGGAAGTGTTCTAACAAGAGATGGAAAGTGCGACACAGAGATCCGAAGGCGAATTGGAATGGCAAAGGACACGTTCCAGAAACTGAAATTTTCCTGTAAGACACGGGAAAATTTCACTAGAAACAAAGAAAAGAATGCTGAAATGTTATGTGACGTCAGTTCTTCAATACGGCAGTGAATGCTGGACAATATCATCGAAAATTAGGATAAAATTTGAAGCAGCGGAAATGTGGTTCTACAGAAGGATGCTGCGGATATCGTGGACTGAGCATGCAAGCAACAATGAGGTGTTGGAAAGAATGGCAACGAAAAGGAAATTAATACTGATCATCAAGAAGAGACAACTGAAGTTCCTGGGACATGCAACGAGGAAGGAGGGCTTGGAGAACTTGATACTGACAGGCCAGATAGAAGGAAAAAGAGTCAGAGGAAGGCGGCGGATAACATATTTGCAGGGCCTGATCAGGTGGATGACGGATGGGAGTTGCGAGGTGTAACAGGAGCAAACATGCTAAGAGCCACCAGGGATAGGGAGACGTGGAGAACCATGATCGCCTGCGTCCTGAAGAGACAGGGTACATAGAAGAAGATCATTTATTTTATTAAATATCCAATAGCTAATAGAAGATCTACCAGAAATAGTAAAATATTATAAGAACATGGAGGCGAATTTACTGCGGATAAACTAGTGGTTAAAATCTTATTTTCCTTCATGAGCCGTGTCCCTTCAGGACGTGAAATTCTCTGTCTCTTGTCACTCTCAGTAACTTTTCTCTTGGTTTCTCTTCCAAGCTCCACTCCGTCAATTGCTCAAACCTAACAAGTACGTTTCGCGCTGATTTACCCTGTCTCTTCTTCCATTTATTCGACCTGTGAGTATCAAGAATACTGAGGAGTCGGCTTACAGTGAAAGATTACCAAGTTCCTAACAGTGAGGGTGCGTTAAGTCGATTGTAACCTTTAGTGCGAAAACTACTCCACAACAGTTAATCTTTGCAAGAACATACATTATGCATGCGGAATATGGAGGAAATATCGGTTGTTTGCTGCAATATAAGTAACATGACAGGTCTTAGACGTAAAGATTAGACCTGGTGGAACCAAGAAATGGAGATTGTCCGAGCACTTTTTATGGTAGTGACGATAGAGCAGTGAGAGTGTTGTGGAGTAGTTTTTGCACTGAAGGTTATAATCGTGTTATGTCGGTTGCTAATTGACTTAACGCACCCAAAATGTTAGGAACTTGGTAATCTTCCACGGTAATCTGACTCCTTAGTATTCGGTTAACAGCCGACTAATATCAACTGTCTTAGTCCAACTATGTCCAAACTGGAACTAACTAGTAGTTCTTCTGAGCGCTAATAGAACTCTAAAGAACTCTCTAAAACTTCTAAGAACTCCTAAGAACGTCCTGTTAACTCTTATTAATATAGGAGGGAGAGTTCATTATCTGAGGAATAGGTGTGATTCACCATTGTGGTGATACCGAGTAAAGCGAAGGACCGGATGTTTGCACTCTCAGGACCAGAAAGCAAATGGTCTGTGGTCTGTGAGCACCCGGCTCCACGCATATGTTCCGGCAGAAAGCCAAAAATTAATTAAATATCAAATTCCTGTTCGCGAGCCTACGCGAATTTTCTTTATCATCCAATGGGAAGCCTAGAATTAAATACGGGTATGAATTCCCAAATTACCTGCTGGGACCCACAAAGATGAAATAAAAAGCCGAAACAAAAAGCATCGCGGGAGTTCAGAAAGCGCTAGCATAATTAGCACATCTCTTGACCTCGTCGAGCGATCCACTATGTTCGTCTCCTTTCCCTCTCATCTGCTTCTTCGCTGTCACTGAGCTACTTACCCGACCAAAGGAGCGGATACATCAAAGACATTCCTAAGTGACAAACGCTCACACTTACTTACGCACAAACTCTCTTTTCAGCATTTATTGCTATGAACATTTTAACGTCCTTTTGAACCCATCCTAAAGACATTATTTTTATTTGTAAAAACCGTAATTGATATATGTGTATATATAAAATGTTGTTTCTATACTCAATTTGATTTTCTTGTTTTATAACCCCTATTATAACTTATAGTGGGTTATCTCCGTACGAGGTCAAATTCAGTTAATCTGACTTCAACACACGACTACGTTTCACTAGAACGGATAACCCACTATACCATAACAGAGAGTCTAGCGACATGTCATTTTTAGGAGACAGGGGAATAGACGCAGTACAATATAAGTAAATGATTAAAAAGACTTATACTGCATGCAAGTGTCTGCAATGATTACTGAATAAGATTTGGGATGAAAGTGACAGAATGCTTACGAAAGGTATTAATACGTCTCCTCGCCCTCCAACTATGAGTTAAATAGCAGGATAGACTGGGTTCTCTAGCTTTAGTTGGTAACTAGTCAACCGCAGAAAGTAATGGCAACCTACTAGAGGAAAATCATCTATCCAGTCAGTCATGTTAATTTCGAGACATGATCGCCCAAGCGTGTATCCTGTATAGCATTTAACTGACCGAACATTTACTGGGATAAACCCTCATCAAACTACAAGTGTAATTTAGTTGTGCGATACAACTATTCAAGTCTCTGGTCAACCGTTAATTAGGAACGTATCTGCATGTTTTTCTCTTCTTGAGCTCATACAGCAACCTCATCCAGTAACCCTCTATCTTGATTGGCTCTTTGGGATTGCTGAGATCGACACTTACGATGAAAAATGGGTTGATTACAAGTTTCCAAAAACGTAAAGATTTGTTGCGTGGCTGAAGCCAACTTTGAGCTTGAGATTGAGTTTTGTTTAACTGCATATCAACACTTCTGTGGGACATTTAATGCCGAAAAGGTAAAGTTTAAGATATTTTTTAATGTTCGATTATAATAAGAAGATTGATTTAATAAGATTTTGATGAAAGATTTTTTAA
>JBBBDQ010000598.1:3190000-3207500 GCA_037127315.1 Ascarosepion bandense | reverse complement strand
GATGCCAATGACAAGTAACCGTTTAAAAGAAAATCAATTGGTGCTTGGATGTTGATAAAATATTCCAGGTAGCAACAGGGTTATGCTCCAAAGATACCAAAAGTCGAACAGAATTCATTTCCTGATAACAACCCATCGCCCCTATTTATCTATTCAATAAAACACACGATCTTTGGTGTTTGTCGCCAGTGAGGTTAACTATATAGGAACCCTTTAGGTAATTCTGCTGTTACAGATGTTGGGAATTACAATGTCGCAACATAGTCTCTTCTTTTACTGCCTGAACGACATTAATCAATTGTTGAGCACTTCAATAGATTATCTCATCAATATCAACTTGGTTAAATTAAACGAAAAACAAGACAGATTAGATTCTTTAGATTAGGTTAGGATAAACAGGACCGAAAAAGAAAGTACAGGGGAAAGAAAAAAGTAAGGTTATGGTTAAGGGAGATCATATTGGAATCCCTACTTGTCATGCTTTATTTTAAATATATGCAGTTTGTTAGACTGTTTCCAATCGCTCTTTTCAGACAAGCTAATTTATTTTCATGTCTTTAAAAAATCACAGCAGAGAGTCGTTGCATGGCCAAATGTTTAGAATGTTAGCGTTCTAATCACGAGATTTGTTTTCTAAACTCACTATACCCAATGTATGTTTGTGATATATATATATATATATTACGGAAAGTCTTGAAGATTAACGAAATGATTTTAAAAACCGACATATTTAATTAATATTTTTTAATGTTATTTTTGATCGATACTCGTATTTGAGTAGATATTATGTTTTTAATCAAACAGTATATTTACATATTTATTTCAACTGACCTGATTATTTACGATACATTTTGTTACGAAAATGTGTCATTTGGCAGGATTCGAACCTGCGACCCGTATCAACATTGGTTGGCTTCCCGTATCAATTCCCTATCAATTGGTGGCTTCCCCTATACTGATAGGGGTCGCAAGTTTGAATCCTGTCGAATGACAAACATTTTCGTAAGAAAATTTATCTAAATAATCCGGCCAGTAGAAATATATACTACTCAAATACGAGCATCGATTAAATATGTGTGTTTATATATATAATATATATATATGTGTGTGTGTATATGTATGTGTGTGTACATATATATATATATATATATATATATATAGTGTGTGCGTTGTATATTGTCATCCGCAGACAGATCTGTTTCGCCGTATCACAGCTCATCAGTACGGTTAGACTCCGATTGCTTTTTTACCCAGAATTGAAACCCGACCGAAATGGCGTCAGTCGGCGACTCTACTCTTGGGCTATGGGATATATATATATATATATATATATATATATATATATGTGTGTGTGTGTGTGTGTGTGTGTGTGTGTGTGTGTGTGTGTATACATATATATATGTATGTATGTCTGTGTGTGTGTGCAAGTACAGATATGTGTGTCTGTTTATATTTAATAAGATAGTGAAATCCGGACAGAGTTTAAAGTTACCAATTTGATAAATGGAAATATTGCATGAAAAGAGAGGAGAGATTTGATGATGCATTTCCCCAGTTAAGGCTTCATCAGATCCAAGACAAAAGAAATAAAAGTATGTATATGTGTATTTGTATTTGTTTAAAGAAATAATGAAACTCATTACATTTACCCTAAGCTGGCTTTTCTTATAAAAAAAAAAGAATGAAAAAAACGTGACTTTTGAAAAAATCGTTATTACATTTCTTATTCCAAATCAAAAGTTTGTTTCTTTTTTTCCATTTTCACGGATTTTTTTTTTTTTTTTTTTTGCATCAAAGCTAAATTCTTTCTTTTTATTATTGGAATGACTCAAAAATTATATAACCATTTCGTCTTGGATCTGATGAATCCTTTACTGTCGAAATGCTTAATCAAATCTCTTCTCCCTTTTCATGCAAGTTTCCATTGATCAAATTGGTAACTTTATACTCTGTCAGGATTTCAGGATTTTTTAAAAATATAAACACATTGTCGATACGGAAAAATGCATAGATAAAAGACAGACGAATTTATTACTTTCCAACCCACGACTCACATGAACCAACTTCAGAGAAGTTACAGGGACGTTAACATAAAAAACATCCACCATCAAATACGATTTTGTCTTATGTTGAAATAAAACTTTGCTAAGCAACGACTTAGTAACCTCTCTGAAGATGGCTCATGTGAGCCGAAAGCTTAGAACCAACTTAATATAAAAAATTATCCAAATGTTGGAAAATTTTGTCTTTATTTTCACCTGAAATTAAAACCAAAATATGATGTTTAAAACGGCTCATGATTAAACATAATAGACATTCATTGTCGCTTATATTTAACTGTATATGTTTAGAAAAGTATCTGCTGCTTCAATACACTATATATATATATATATGATGCTCTCATTAGGATTGAGCTCCCTGGAGATGAACATTTTAAAAGCAGTTACCACTTCTGCGATTTACGCGTTACTCTTCAGCAATGAATTGAGTTCTTCCTGTGACTGGCGTGTGTATACATCGCTTATATATAACACGCTAAAGTTTTTCCTCTCTCATTCTATGCCTATGGCTTAGGGAGTAGAGACTCCGACTGACACCAGATTGGTCGAGTTTCGATCCAGAAGCAAGTAGATGTCTAGCAGTGATACAGGATTAATGTAAAGAAATTTGTTAATTATCTGCGCAGAGCTATGCCGATTTGGAAGTTTCGTGAAACCACCATTATGATGTTCTCATACGTCAGGGTTTATGGTTCAATCTGCTGCTGCATTCTAGTTTTATTTTGTATCTTAGTCAGTTAAGTGTGTTATACGGGATACACGCTAAAGAGACATGACGCACTGGATAGAAGATTTTCCCGTAGTTGGTTGCCATTACTTTCTGTCGCCAACCAAGACTAAAGAAGCAATCTGTCCAGCTACGTAACCAATAACTAGACGGAGAAATTAGAGATTGATAGAGATTGATAGAGATTGAAATTTCTCAGTGATATCTCTGCGTAAGTGAATACAACGATTTCAGTTGGAATTCGAACTCAGCTTTCCGATTTCTCATTTCGAGCTGATATCCACTGCACCACCCACACATATCCTGACTCTGCAAGAATCTGATCATTTATCGGTCTGGGACCATGATACCAGCATGTTGAACCGTTGGGAAGTGCCTGAAAGCCGTATGAGGGATTGACTTTGCTAGCACGAAATCACAAATCATCGTGACCGAGAAATTTGAGCTTTGATTAAAACTTCTTATCAAAATTGTAATTAGTGCCAAGTCAGCATAGTTGCAGTATAAATATTGGCCTTGTTGGTATTGACGAAACATCAATGTGCCTGAGCAGGCATCTGCAACTGGGATTAGCTAGCCCATTCTAGCAGATTTGCATACCCAGAAATGAACGGTTAGCCATACAACGGAATGTTACAAAGAGCTTATAGAATTCAGAGCTAAAGCTGAAAATTTGTAATTTTTATTGCTGATTGATTTCGTAAGTGGACGGTAATGTAGAACATTTCTGTAACGAGAGAGAGAAAAAGAGACAGACAGACAGACAGACAGACAGACAGACTGAATAGGGTGTTGGCCAGCTGTTGCAATATTTAACCCCAGATGTAAAAATGAACATCGGATGATTTCCCTTCTTTACACCTGTTATTTTCAAACATCTTCGAATTAAAAAAAAAAAATGAAAGGAGAAAAATTTTAAAAAAAAGGAAAAACAGGTCAAAGAAAGGAACGGTTGCAAAAAGCAGCAGGTAAAAAAACAGGAACAAGTAAAGGAAAAGGAACAGGTGAAAAGAAAAAGAATAATAATTGCATTGAAAGTCGTATGACTATCTGAGCGGATCAAGAGAGACCACACGCACACATACATATATACCTCAAATGCAAGTGTCTATATATATATATATATATATATATATATATATATATATATATATATAGTTCATTATATTAGTTCGGTAAGGTCATATATATATATATATATATATATATATATACATGCAAGTACAAATATATGCTAGTATATATATAGTTCATTATATTAGTTCGGTAAGGACATATATAGTTCATTATATTAGTTCGGTAAGGTCATATATATATATATATATATATATACATGCAAGTACAGATATATATATATATATATATATATATATATATATATATATATATATATGATTAAAAATAAAGACAAGAGGAAAACTGTATTTTAAATCACCTACGCGTTTCGTCCTGTGATGGACTTTATCAAGGCAAAAAGACGAAATGAACTGTAACATACATAATAAAAAGTTTCAAAGAAAACGGTTGAATTCCCTTCATTTTAATATCCCGTGACATTGCAATACACATGAAGAAATTCTAAAGACTAAAATATTGTTAATCTTTTGAAATGATTTGTGAACGTCTTTGTGGTTGCCAACACTGTTTGTTTATAGATACGTAATTTAGAATAAAGCTCATTTCGTCTTTTTGCCTTGATAAAGTCCATCACAGGACGAAACGCGTAGGCGATTTACAATACAGTTTTTCCTCTTTTATTTAATCATTCTGTCCTTAATCTCAGATTATAACTGAGTATATTTATACATATATATTTAAAATTTATAACGTAAGTTTGTTTTAACACTTCTTGTTTCTTGTCAAGTGATGTTGATTGCGAGATGAAGAAAAAGTTTTTCATCTGACCATCAGCATCCCATTGGACAAGACACAAGACGTGTCGAAACGAAATTGCTCCTTTGTTATGATGCTATAACATACTCATGCTATAAATTTTGAATAAATATTATTTGCTTTACTCTGCATTGAGCACTCTTTTAAGGATAGTGTATTTTTTTGTATATCAGAATAATATTCCATCTATAGCAACCCCATACTCGTATATATATATATATATATATACGAGGCATCAAAATAAAGTTTAAAAACACCCCTGTCATAACACTTTTCCATTCTATCAGGAGTATTAGGACAGGAGTAATTTTCTTAAAAACCTTACTGAAATTCAAATACAGGGTGAAAAGCCAAGTAATATTTATTTATTTTATATATTTATATCAATATTTATTGCTAATAAATATTGATTATAAAGTTGAATGACATCGGTTGCTGGGCCTCCAATTGGTTATGGCGTTGTCTGTGTAAGACAAGCTACAAGATTTACATTATTCGGACTATTGTCCTCATCTTTGTTGCCGGCCTTCTTCAGGTGCTAGGAATTTCGAACCGAACACTTTCTTACAATCACTAAGGTATATGAACTCTATTCCTTGCCTAGTGCCTCTTCTGGAAGTCATGAATGATCTCCCTCTAACCCTGTAAGTTACTTGTTCACCAATGCTGTAGCCTGGTATTGACCTCACAACTTTAAGAGTCAAGTCACAGAAACTAATCAACATCTATATCCACCGAGTCATAGTCCAGATAATGTAAATACTGTAAATACTACCTCATCTCAGAAATATAGACAAAATGCCACAGAATATTAATTCTGAGACCACTTCTTTAATTCTGATTTCTGAAAAAAAATATTAAAAAATGAATAATTAATATTCATTTTTAAATTACGTTTCAGGTTACACATGATGAAAATAGTTTATTTCATATTGTACGTAAATTTTTAAAAAATCCTATAACAATATAAAAAAAAATTCTTAGTGACGGGTTAGGGTTAGGATTAGGGTTTTTATTTCAAGAAGGAACTTCAGCTTAATTATTATTACAGTTATATATAAATAGATGCGCGTGATAACGGCATGGAATGATAAATTGGGGAACCGAGTTCAAATTACAGTAGAGTTCACTACATTTACTTTAGTGCAAATACCTCTAAACAAACAAAAATAAAAAACAATTAATCCATCGCTCCCCACTTCCCCAGCGTGGAAAGTATTGCCAGGCCGTCTTACCGAAGACACAGATTCTACAGCAGGAGTACATGTGGTCACCATACGGCTCACATGAGTTACGGGAAACGTGATCCTGAAATATAATAATGTTGAATGTGTTCTCAGAACAAAACGCGTTACTAATGAGTTTTTCATTTTTTTCATTCGATTGCCCGTTGGCTCATATTTACAAATTAATCTGATAAGCGTGTTAGTCGGATGTATAATAGTATTCAAACAAAAGTTGAGAAAATGAATCAGTCAGTGATACGTGATACACGCTTGGGCGATCATGTCTCGTAAGAGACATGACTGACTGGGCAGAAGATTGTTCCGCAGAAGACTGGTTACCAACCAAAGCTATAGAACCCAATTTTCTCCTGCTATTAAGCCCACAGCTGGAGGGAGAAGAGACGAATTCATATCTTTTCCAAGTGTATTTGCGCGGAAGTGAGTGCAACGAATTCAACTGGAATTAGAACTCGGTTATTCGATTTCTCGCTCCAAGTTGATATCCACTGCACCACAACACAAATCTACAAGGGTTACGTCGTAATGCAGTGGATATCGGCTCGGGACGAGAGATCGGAGAGCCGAGTTCGAATTTGAGTTGAATTCGTTGCACTCAACTGTGCACAAGTACAAAGGAGGATCTGCAGCGTAATCGATCCTGATTTAGAAGGTCGACTTCAGTCACTTTCACACTGACTTGATGTGGCTTCCCTATGTCTATTTTTTTTTTTTAATATTTTCAAGGCTTCTGCCATGACGAGATTCTTTTGCTGTTTTTTTCTTTTTTTACTCGTGCTACTAGACTGGCATCTATGTTCCACCCTTTTACCGCCAAAATAGTCAAATGTAACAACTACTTCTACCGTATCAGTTTTTTTTTTAAATATTTTTTAATAATCATATTGTCCCAATCAAGGCAGTTTACTGCTACTGGTGTGCAGGGGGTTACATAGGAGGAAAATTATGAGAAAGAGTAACAGCTTATAGGAGGTGTCAGAGAGTAAGTAATGAGAATACTGATGAGATTGGAGTGGATGGAGAAAGGAGCATGAGAGAGAGAGAATAAAGAAAGAATCGTGGGAAAGAAAGAAAGAAAGAAAGAAAGAGAAAAAGAAAGAAAGAGAGAAAGAAAAAGAAAAAGAAAGAAAGAAGAAAATAAGAATCGTAGCATTTTTTTTTATAATCATATCGCCCAAAGTAAGGCATTTTACTGCTACTGGTGCGTAGGGGGTTACATAGGAGGAAAGTTATGAGAAAGAGTGACAACTTATAGGTGGGGGTCAGGAATTGGGTAAGAGAAGGATGAGAAAACTGATGAGAGTGGAGTGGACGGAGAATGGAGCATGAGAGAGAGAGAGGATGCAGAATAGTGAGATAAGAGGTGACTATTGACTTTACATTTAAAGTCTTGAAGATTGTAGCTGTTGGGGAAGCAAATGAATGGAAGGGAATTCTAACAGGCGTGAAGTGCGAGAAAAAAAGCTGCTGGAGGAGAATTTGTGTTTGCATTTTATTGTTTTCACAGTAAAACGGTGGGACCCAGTTGCTACTCTTGTGGCTTGAATAAATTCATATATATGGGGTTCCAGTTAGCTAAGTTCATCGGAGCAGAAGCCGGGAAAATATTTGTAGAAGAGACACAGGGAAGCCATATTGCACCAGTGAGAAAGTGACTGTATCCGAGCTGCCAAGTTGGAATGGATTATATTACAGATTCTCCGTTGGATTTTTTCAAAATCCCCTGGGTGGATAGAAGAGGCACCCGACCAGATATGGCAGCAGTATTCAATGAACGAGAGGATGGTAGATTTATATATATGCAGGATGGTTTCAGGCGGAAAAAACTTCCTGGCCCTACACAGAGGACCGACATTCTTAGCAGCATATTTAGCTATGGATTCGATATAGTCATTCCACTTGAGGTTTGTTGTGAGAGTTAACCAAAGGAGGCGCAGTGTTTTGCATTCAGGGAGGCTGCCTGATCCATGCTAATTGGGAGTAAGATCGTTTGTCTGTGATGGTTACTAGAAACCAGATCGTCTGTGGAACTCCCTTACATATACTTGCTTCCCACATAATGACAATCTCTAAAAGTTGAAATGCAACGTCAATTGCCATCTTTTATCTCCCAAACTGCCATCCATTTCCCTAAATCTCATACATCCCTTATCCTTTTTTCGGCATTACCTTTAGCCTGATTCTCTCACTGTAACCTTTTGCGCAACAGTAACGGTCCTGCCTTGCTTCGGGTGAAATGATTATGAAAAATATCACCGATAATCGCAAAGACAATAATATCATCAAACGGGATACGAAATAGTGGATAAAACATTCAGAGATCTGATTTAAAAAGAAAACAGATAAAAGGCTTTATCTGGTCATAAGGTAATTTAGTTTATTACCCACCCAAAAATGTTTTCTTTTCTAAAAATCGAAACATTTTCCTTACAAACAGTTTTGTCTTTCCGACCTGAAGAAGCCATAGCCGAGCACGACACACATCAGAGAAACGACTAGTTTATAAGCTTTTTTTACTGTCTCATCATATATATATATATATATATATATATATATATATATATATATATATGGATACGCTTTCTTTATTTATATGCTTTTTGCTAATGTTTTACGAGAACGCAAGTATTACATGTAATGGCAGACACAGACTCTTTAAAAGTGGCCCCAAAATTGAGGGCTTTGCCAATGAAGCCTAGGTTTTTTTAGTTTACGTCAAACAAGGTACAAATTCGATTAATCAAACATACCTACATATATATATATATATATATATATATATATAAAAGAAATAAGTAAACAAAGAAGAGAAAATACGTAAATGTATGATGATTTGTAGGTAGTTAATTATGTCAGTATATTTGTTTATAACTAAAACAAATCAAGCTATGAATATAGAAACATTAAAAAGACACGTGTTTGTACTAACTCACCTCAAAGTAAATGGCTCATACATATGCGTCTGTGAGTGTGTTTAAAGAAACTGACTTATATAAATGCACCTAAGTTTATACAATTATTTTATAAAGTAATATATATATATATATATATATATATATATATATTAGCATTGATGAATTTATGTGTACGTATGCGTGCATGTGTATTTGTAAGATATAGCTGTGCATAGATAGATAGATAGATAGATAGATAGATAGATAGATAGATAGATAGATAGGTAGGTAGGCATATATATACATGTGTATGCCAATTTTTAATACAGTTCTTTTATAAAGATTTGTGTTTTTGCGTGTGCAGGAATGTGAGGAACATAGTGTATGTATGCAAACATGTATAGATAGATATAGTTGTGAGTTTGTCTATGTGTGTATGTGTGTATACGCACGTATGTGTACAGGTAAGTGTCCTTGTGTCAATATATATAGATATATTCACAGAAATATATATATATGTGTGTGTGTGTGTGTGTGTGTGTGTGTGTGTGTGTGTGTGTGAAAAGTGTATGTATATAATTATAAATATCAATATATATATGCAATTTGTTATATATATTATTTATATATTATATATGAGTGGTACTTATTCGAAAGCGCTCAATATCAGTGATAGAGCTGACATATTCATATAGATAGGTATGAGTTTGTCTGACGATCGCAAGAGTGTGAAACCCTGTATTACAAATTCACACCTATATATATATATATATATATATATATATATATATATATATATATATATGCAGGTATCTATGTGTCTGTATGTTTGTATGCGTGTGTATATGAAGAATTCAGAATGGTTGTTTGAAATGCACAAACACATATTGTGATACATGTGGCGATTAATAGACTATGATGTTTAGTTAAATTAATTATTCATTAATATACGATGAAAGGGAATGACTTATTTATTCATTTCCCTGTTTTTTAAGGCTACATAAAATATTTAGGTTAAGCTGTTCAAACTGATGTTCTCTTGGTGCAACGCCCTCGAAGTTTGCACCCCGGGACATTTATAACCCATGCCATTCTTGGAACAATAAAACAAAACTATTATTTGAAAACCAAAAAGAAACTGTGTTGTGTAATTGTATATTCAACTTGTCTGCAGGGTCAGGCTTTCTGGTCACTGAAATTTGTGCTTTTTCAATCAATGTCTCATTTCAGGCAGAGTAATCTCGTATCTATAAATAAATTGCAAGAAAACCGAATCTACAAATAAAAGAAGAGAGTACTAGATTGCTGTGTGATGCCAGTTCTTCAATATGGCAGTGAATGCTGGACAATACCATCAAAGATGAAGGGAAAACTTAAAGCAACTGAAATGTAGTTCTACAGAAGGATGCTGCGAATATCATGGATCGAGCATGTAAGTAATGATGAGGTCTTGGAAATTAATACTGAGCATCAGGAAGAGACAGCTGAAGTTCCTGGGACACGCAATAAGGAAGGCGGGCTTGGAGAATATGATACTAGCAGGTCAGACAGAGGGAAAAAGAGACAGGGGAAAGCAGTGGATATCATATTTGAAGGACCTAATCAGGTGGATAACGGAACGAGGATTACATGGTGTAACAGGAGAAGGCGTGCTCAGAGCCACCAGGGATAGGGAAACGTGGAAAGCCATGATCGCCTGCGTCTTGAAAGGACAGGGCACATAGAAGAAGAAGAAGAATCTAGAATCGTTTTCGACAAAACCGCATTCTTTGTTATTGATATCTTCATATTAAGGTTTATTTATTGAGCAATTTGTATTGTGCTGTCATTGTTGACGGCAAAATATTTTTATAGATATGCCTTCTAAAATGACGGCAACATATATATTGACTCGCCTACTATTGAGTATCTTCATCATTTATCCATCACACCCAGATGATTCATAGGGCAGCAACTTTTTGTTGCTGTTTCTGTAACAAATTGTTTTTTACGGGACAGGGTTGTTAGCACTGCACCCAGCCCCCAAACCTGGAGGACCGGTGGACCATTCTTGGTCCTTACGTTTACAGGAATTCTCAAATGGTCACCCATTTAAGTACTAACCAGACTCGATGTTGCTTAACTTCGGTGATCAGACGGGAACCGGTGTATTCAACACGATATAGCCGTAGACTATTGAGTATCTTACATAAGACAAAAAGGAAAAAACAAAATAATCCAACCTCACCCGAGCATGACATATATCCTATTTTTTCTAATATTCAGTCAGTCAGTTAAGTGCCAAAACAGACATGAATGACTGGACAGAAGATTATCCCGCAGTAGGTTGCCATTGCTGTCTGCGGTAGACTGGTTGCCAGCCAAGGTTATAGAACGAAATCTGTCCTGTTATCTAACCCATAACTGGAGGGAAGAGACGGATTAATACCTTTTCCAAGGGTATTTGTGTGTAAGTGAATGCAAGAAATTCAACTGGAATTCGAACTTGGCTCCCCGATTTCTCGTTCTGAGCCGATAACCACAACGTAAATTCCTTTATAATAGAGAATAGAGAAGATTATCAAAAAATATTCCATTTTCTTATTTTTTACTGCAAGATTCATTGTCATCTCATATTTCAGGACTACTGACTTTGGTGATACCGCTATTCATTTAGAATTTCTTGATAAAATCCAGCTCTCAAATTCCATGTGTCTTTTCTATAAATACTTTCATGTTAATCGTTTTTATGTACTTTCCTCTATTCTGTTATTTTACTCTTCCCCAACAAACAAATTATACATATAGGGACTGTTTAGGACTTAATAGAGACTATGAGGTATTATGGTGGCTGAATGGTAAGTAAGAATGTGTTGTTTTGGTGTAAGGAGTACTCTGATATATTTCAGTCAGTAATTGAGGCTAGCTAAGACAAATTAAAGCCTTCCTCGATCCGCCCTTTTTACCTTGTGCCCTACTCTTCTATTTTCAAAATAAATATTACGTTCCTCTATGGTACCTAGACTATGAATTTAAGCGCAGTACTAGATGTGCGTTGTGGTACAGTGGATATCGGCTCGGAACGAGAAACCGGAGAGCCGAGTTCGAATTCCAGTTGAATCCATTGTATTCACTTACGCGCAAATACCCTTGGGAAAGGTATTAATCCGTCTCTTCCTTCCAGTTATGGGTTAAATAGCAGGATAGATTGGGTTCTATAGCCTTGGTCGGCAACCAGTCTACCGCAATGAAAGCAATGGCAACCTACTGCGATATAATCTTCTGCCCAGTCAGTCATGTCTCTTTCAAGACATGATCGCCCAAGCGTGTATCACGTATGGCACTTAACTGACTGACTGACTAGATTCTTCTTAATTCTTGTTCTTCTTAATAGTATTTTCTTATACACTCTTAACACACAGTAACCCCCTTGCATCTTAGTGGCTGTATTGCTTTGCTTTCGGTGAAAAGATTTTTAAAAATTTCTGATTCGCAGTCAATTTTCATCGTAAGATAATTAACAATAAATGATTTTAGTTTAATGATATGTAGTGTATCTACATTACACGTATGATAGTAGTATTTTGTCAGTAAGGCTTACATAAATTACTTACCACTGTTTCTTTCTTCTTGAATTTCAATATCTTTCTATACAAAAAGTCGTTAGCAACACATTTATATAATATTCATATACAATAGCCTTTTCTTTGTCAGTATGGTTTCTATATATTTTTGAGCATGGTCATTGATTTCAACGCATTTCTATAGTAAAGGCAATAACATTGCATTTAAATAATATATATATATATATATATATATATATATATATATATATATATATATATATATATAGATAGATAGATAGATAGATAGATGTCCAGTCCGTAAACGGCGAGAATAATTCAACAAGATCAACTTAATATAAAATATTAAGTGTTATATCTATATAGAGAGCTCAATGGATGTTATTCAGAGCAAGTTGATATTTATAAAGGAAAACTCAACACGTCACTTAGATTGGTTATAAATTATTCATTTCAATAAGCTAAATTAGCTCATTTCATCAGACCACACAGTATTCCTTCCATTTGGTACAAACATTTTTGCCGGAATAAGCATTTCCTTTAACTAAAGAGAAAAATAAGAAAAAAGAAAAAAGAAAAAGGGAAAAAGAGTCAGGAGAGGCATTGGCGTCAGCTCAATTAAGGGTATTCAGACCAGCCGCGAAAATGTTGACCACCAAGTCATTAACCGCCTACTTCTAATTCTATGGATACGTATGTATGTGTAACCCCACAAATTAACCCACCCATGTACACTAACTTATATCCACATACATATATGCGCACATATCTCCATATGTACATAGAAATGTGACTGTGTTTATGCTTATACATATAGGGTGGTGGTTAAATGAGTGTGAAAATTGTCCGTAGTGTCTATTTTCTCAAGTGATATCGGCCACTTCTTTAGCCATTTCCAAGTGGGCGGTTGTTTTAAATTTTTGTTAATTCCTTTTCATGGTTGTCTTTAAAGAAAACACTTTAAAATGGCTAAAGATGTGACTGAAAGTTCTTAGAACAATAGACGTTCCGTATATATATATATACAGAGGATAATTAACAATAAATTAATTTACTTATAATGACAAGTAGTGCATCTAAATTATACATATGACTAGCAGTATAGCCCGGCATAGCTCGGGTGTAATGAAAGCTTTAAAACTAATCCATGGTCTTAGAGCTCAGACTTTTTGGACGTTGGCACGAAAGACTAAATAGCAATAGTTGTTTCCAGTTAAAGCAAGACCGTACATTGAAAGAAAAATGAATGGATTTAAGTCTAATTTTGATTTCCGATATCGATATCAAGTTTTCTGTCCTAAACTGAATTTTGAAGGCAAAATAAGCCCTCTGAGTAAATGGTATCATGGCTGAGACTAAGAACTACAATTATACCTGCTTAGAGCAAAACCAGAAGCAAAAACCAAAATAAAAGGGCTGAAAACCTGATTTTGATCAGACCCGATAGGATATCGAGATATCGATTTTTAATATCGGAGTCAAATAAGTCATCAAAGGATAATCTATCCTAAGTAAGTCCATAACAACTTATCGTACCCATCATGAGTAAAATTGGATAAAATACACCTATTGAACAAGTGAAGAGGCTCATCCCTTGTTTCCTGTTTAGGATGCGGTTTCCGGTTTTTCTCTTTTCTAAGCTTCTCACTTTGTTTTTTTTTTCTTTCAATTGGAGTAGATAGACTAAACTATCGCCCGGTTCACACTCCATCCACACCTATTGAACAGGTGAAGAGGCTCATCCCTTGTTTCCTGTTTAGGATGCGGTTTCCGGTTTTTCTCTTTTCTAAGCTTCTCACTTTGTTTTTTTTTTTCTTCTTTCAATTGGAGTAGATAGACTAAAATATCGCCCGGTTCACACTCCATCCACACCTATTGAACAGGTGAAGAGGCTCATCCATTGTTTCCTGTTTAGGATGCGGTTTCCGGTTTTTCTCTTTTCTAAGCTTCTCACTTTGTTTTTTTTTTCTTTCAATTGGAGTAGATAGACTAAACTATCACCCGGTTCACACTCCATCCACCCCTATTGAACAGGTGAAGAGGCTCATCCCTTGTTTCCTGTTTAGGATGCGGTTTTCGGTTTTCTCTTTTTTAATCTTCCCACTCTTATGTAGCCCCCTGCACATCAGTGGTGTTGCCGCCTTGCTTGAGGTGATATGATTAAAAAAAAAAATAGGCCATATTGATGGCTGAATATCGGTTTTTGATCAGATTCGATAGAATATCGGAGGTATCGATTTCCAGTGTGGGGGAAAATGAGTCGTCTGAAAAAATGTACTAATGTTTGAGACTAAAAACTATAATTTTACCAAGTTAGAGCAAATTCTGCAGCAAGATAAAAAAAAGAGCTGAAATCCTGATCTCGATCAGTCCCGATCGGATATCGGAGTATCGATGTTATTAGTATTTTGCAAAATCTTACCAGTCAAGGAAGCAAAGATGAACTCGTTCAAATCACTTTAAATTTTCTCCATTCTTTGATTGATGAAACTGCAATATAGGTAATTATTAAATGTTTATATATTCATTTTGATGCACATGTTATTGTGCAGTATTAACAAAAAAAAAACATTCTATTTTCATTTACAATTATTCACTTGGCAATAAATACTAAAAAATAATATGAAATACATCATTTCTTTTAAAAAACTGGTGTGGCCTAATAATTATGCCCGGTAGTGTGTGTGTGTGTGTGTGTGTGTGTGTGTGTGTGTGTGTGTGTGTGTGTATATATATATATGTGTGTGTGTATATATATATATATATATATTATCTATTTTCTATCTATCTATCATTCATATATATATATATGTATATATATATATATGAATGATAGATAGATAGAAAATAGATAAAATGTATTTGTGCAAAGATAAATATATAAACAAATATATTCAACACATACTGAGTAAACACACACACATATAGTGTGTGTATGTGTGTGTGTGTGTGTGTGTGTGTGTGTGTGTTCTCTTTGCAGTGTTTTGATTTTGAGAATAAAATAGCCTATTCTTGTTTCCAGATTTTTCCTCTCTGTGTTAGGGAGGGACTAATCATCGAAATGCACCACGTACCAAGTGACTCTTCAAAGACCCGCTCTTATTCTTTCTTATTTTTTCCCTCCCCTCTCTTTCCTCTTCAAATGACAGGAGATGCCTCGAGTTATATATATATATATATAAAATGAAACAAAAAATCTATTTAATGACAAGTTTTATTTTCAACACGAACCTTATGGATGGAGGCCGGCTCTAAAGAAGACATTATTTTAAAATGCATACAATTCGTAAGTAAATCCAACATTAGTATTTGGCTGCTTGCAAATGAGGGTTTCTCTTGCCGTCGGCGGAAAAAAGCTACCTTCAAAAAATCCTGCGAACAATCAGCCGTATTTTCCTTTGGGAAAAGCATGCTGGGTTTGTGAGGAATTCTTGGCGTAGCTTTGAGATCAAATTACCTGCCGATAGAATAAATATATCTTTATATGGCCGTCTTCTTTTTGGTACAAGTAACTTTTGTAAAGGATGTGCGTTGTGATGCAGTGGATATCGAGTCGGAACGACAAATCGAGGAGCCGAGTTCGAATTCCAGTTGAATTCGTTGCATTCACTTACGTACAAACACCCTTGGGAAAGGTTTTAATCCGTCTCTTCCTTCCAGTTATTGGCTAAATAATAGGACAGATTAGGTTCTATAGCCATGATTTAAGCTTTTACTGGTCATAAAGTGGGGGACCTGTTTTAAGTTGTTCTGAAGTAATAAACTGATCCCCCACTAATTATACTCTATATAATAATGAAATATTATCTATCTCTTCTTCCTCCAGCTATGAGTTAAATGGCAGGACAAATTGAGTTCTATAGCCTTGGCTGGCAACCAGTCTACTGCAGAAAGTAATGGCAACCTACTGCGGGATAATCTTCTGCCCAGTCAGTCATATCTCTTTCGAAACATGATCGCCCAAAGCATGTATCACGTATGGCATTTAACTGATCGACTAAACTTTTGTTAGTATCTAGTGGCTGACTGAAAAATAAGGAACAAAGTATAACCTTCCCTTTTCACACAGAGAAGCCATTATTATCATTTCAGTAAGCAAGAACGTCTATTCGCCTTAAAATTAATTTTTTCAATCATTTTTTTACAAGCAAGGTAATAATGACACTAAGACACAAACCCTATCTTCCGATCTCAAGTGGAACCATTACATTAAATCCACTGCTAGGAAGGTGAGTCACTGTGTCGGGTCAGGATGTTTTTTTCCGCCTGAATTCACCCTGCACATATACAAATAAACCATCCGTCCGTGCATAGAATTCTGCTGTCATGTATGGTCAAGCACACCCGCTGTTCATCTCAGTCTTCTTGACAGGCTCCAAAGGAGAATCAGTAATATTATAGGTACCAACTTAGCGGCTCGAATCCAGTCGCTTTCTCACCGATGGAATGTGGCTTTCCTCTGTCTATTCTATAAATACTTTCATGGCTTCTGCTCCGACAAACTTAAGTCATTGGTGCCCCTGCCACATGAATTTACTCGGGCAACCAGACTGGCAACTGGGTCCCACCCGTTCACAGTTAGATCAACCAAATGCAGTAGACAATTCTACTCCACCAGTTTCTTTTCTCGCACTTCCCGCCTGTGGAACTCTCTTCCTTATTCTGGCTTTTCTGACGGCTACAACCTCCAGAATTTAAATGTCATGTCAATACCCATCTCTTAACCACTTGACTCCAGTTCTTTCTACATCACCCTGTATATCTTTTCCTTTGTCTCTACTTTTGCAACTGTCATCACACCTGTATTCCCATCCTTTTCTTGCCCTTTCTCTGACACCCTCTGTAACTGGTTCGTCTTTCTCTTTACTCTCCTCCTATCTAATCTTTTTCTCTTATGTAGCCCCCTGCGCATCAGTTTTTCTACATCACCCTGTATATCTTTTCCTTTCTCTCTACCTTTGCAACTGTCATCACACCGGTATTCCCATCCTTCTCTTGCTCCTTTCTCTGACACCCCCTGTAACTGGTTCGTCTTTCTCTTTACTCTCCTCCTATCTCATCATTTACTATATGTAGCCTCCTGCGTATCAGTGGCGTCACCGCCTTCCATGGGGTGAAA
>JBBBDQ010000598.1:2430000-2500000 GCA_037127315.1 Ascarosepion bandense | reverse complement strand
AACAGAAGATAAAAGTTAAGTGGAAAAAAAAAGAAGAGTGATCAGGAGGTCAGTAGATAGCAATTGATAGTGCATCAAACTTTACTGGAATTCAAGAGGCCAGAGACGAGCCCCACTAATAAGAAGTATGAGGAGTTTACAGGTGTTTACTCGTGCAACCAGATAGGCAACTGGGTCCCACCCATTCACAGTTAGATTAACCAAATGCAGACAACAATTCTACTCCTGCAACTTATTTCCTCATACTTCCCGCCCGTGGAACTTGCTTCCATATTCTTGCTTTCCTGACAGCTACAACCTCCAGGAATTTAAATGCAATGTCAATACTCATTTATTAACCACTTGACTCTAGTTCTTTCACTATCTCGTATATCCTTTCCTTTCTCTCCACCTTTGCAACTGTCATCACACCTGTATTCCCATCCTTCTCTTGCTCCTTTCTAACTGGTTCGCCTTTCTCTTCCCTCTCTTCTACTTAATCTTTTTTACTCTTATGTAGTGTCATCACACCTGTATTCCCATCCTTCTCTTGGTCCTTTCTAACTGGTTTGTCTTCCTCTTCACTCTCTTCTACTTAATCTTTTTTACTCTTATGTAGTGTCATCACACCTGTATTCCCATCCTTCTCTTGCTCCTTTCTAACTGGTTCGTCTTCCTCTTCACTCTCTTCTACTTAATCTTTTTACTCTTATGTAGCCCCCTAATCATTTTACTCTTATGTAGCCCCCTGCACATCAGTGGCATTACCGCCTTGCTCAGGGTGATACAATTTTTAAAAAAAAAAGGAAACTGTTAACATTAAACCCATGTTTATATCAAGTCATTTCAACTGTAAAACAATAAAACCTTACTGCTAATGTTGTACTGTAATCAAACTAATAAATTACTATGAAAATATTACCATGAAAACCAATAACATTACCAATTCTTCTTTGTATTCTACCAAGAATCATAGCAGAAACACCATGCTAGATGTGACAGTATTGTTAAAAGCACGGATTAAAGGTAGAATTATAAATGTGTAAGATAGATTCTAGAGAGAAAAATTGTTTAGCATGACACAATAACCCGACATTTTAGTGGCAGACCTAGCAATTGATTAAATATAATCTTTTAATTTCATGACAGTAGAAAACGTTATTTGTTTTGCAGAAGACCTGCAACAAATAATTCTTCTAATTGAAATGGCATACTTACCAAAAAGATTTTGATGTTTGGAATGATTGCCTCTTCAGAATTCAAATACTGTTCATATAAAGAGCAGACTAGACTGTTCTTTTATTTACTCAAAGCAGACTGAACACTCATATATACTTTTCATTCATTCTATTGTTGAAAAATTGTATAATACAGTGACAAAGCAAAATAATAGAAAAACAGTTCTGCATACCATAAGTATACCTTTTGAAAAAAGCAAGTTCTAAAATCAGTTTCTGTTTTTATTATTATAATTGTTTTTTTTTTTTATTCTAGTAGTGTTAATGAATCTTCTCGACCTGGTACATTTCATTGAATTTCAGAGTTTCGACATGTTTTCAGTATCCTCATCAGATTGAGACTTTCGTATGGATGTCATGCAAGGCAATACACTCACTCAAAAATATCTAAACTGTCAGCTATATACTTTCTCAGATCAATGGCTAAAAATGGTTTTTAGCAAATAGAATTCGATGATTAATGCAGCGTGTTGTGATTTCCGAGTGCTTGTAGTCGCTGCCTCACTTTAAAACTCAGTTATATAAAAAAAACAATTATATAAAAATTGTTGTTTAAAAAGTGTTAAAAAATTCCATTAAAAAATCTATTTCCTTTTGTTTTGCGTAAACGTAAGTTGATATTTTGTGTGACATTGAAAGCAACATTGCGTTTGTTTTTGTTTCAAAATTATGGGAAAAATATTTACATTTTTTGTTGATTAAATGAATTTCAGAAATTTTCGAAGAATATTTAAAAATTTAGACATTTAATTTTAGAGGAAAAAGTTTCATTAATGCCGCACGAATTACAGACAGTTGATTTCCTGCATGAAATATTTAGCAACAAAAAAAGCTTTATTTTTTTAAATTTTATTTTCTGAAGTATGAAATATTAAATCTGAAAAAAAAAAAGACTTAAATAATTAAATTAACCATTGGCACTTTTTTTTTACATATTTTTTTTTGTTTGAAAATATTTTTTTTTTAAATATTTCTTTTGTTTCAAAATTACAGAGAAAATATTCACATTTTTTTGTTGACCAAATGAATTTTTAAAACATCGAAATAAAAATTAAATATAAAGGCTCTTTTTTTTTTTTTTAGTTGCGTTTGGCACATGTGATTTGATTTCTGTGACGTAATCTAGCAACCATCTTAGATCTTAGATGTTGTTTTACGGAGCAAATGTAAACAATAGACTCCATTGGCCAAAAAGTGCAAAAGAGAAAATTGTTGAACTTAAACTCAAAAAGTATGTGTTGACCTGGCTTCCCTGTAGATATGTGTCCCTAGAAAGTTTGGATTGCATAGATTACAGTCACACACAGACTCACAGATTACCTTTTATATAATTTTTTTTTTTAATCAAATCACCCCAAGCAAGGCGAAAATGCCACTGATGCACAGGGGGCTACGTAAGAGTGAAAAGATTGGAAAAGAGAAAAACTGGAAACCACAACCTAAACAGGAAACAAAGGATGAGCCTCTTCACCTGTTCAATAGACGTGGGTGGAGTGTGAACTGGGCGATAGTTTAGTCTATCTACTCCAATATATATATATATATATATATATATATAAAATAAAATAAATTTTGATGTTCAAATCAGTTGTATAACCATTTCTATATAATTGGCTCTGTAATTTAAATATTAATTACATTGAGCCCTCCACCTGATCATTTTTAATATTAATGTAATTAATATTAATTAAGATTGGGTCTTTGGGATTTACCTTCCTGCCTTTTCTTTTGGAATAAAGTTTTATATTTAAAAAGATATATATCACCCCATGGAAGGCAGTAATGTCCCTAAAACACAAGGAGTTACAGGGTGTGGAAGAATTAGGAAACAGAAATATTACAAATGCGCAAGAAGAGGAAATAATGATCAGGAGGACCAGGGATGTCATAACAGTATTATGGAACCTTGAGCCGACGAGTGGGCTGGGGCCCCTACAGTAACCACTAACAGTAATAAAAAGAAAATGATTGATAACATTAAGCATATATTTATTTTAACAAAACTGGTGTTAAAGCATTAAAAGCATGCTATACAGCAGCAACTAATTTCTTATTGTAGCAAGCATTTGTTCCATTTCTTTTCTTATTATTGGCTTGAAGTCAATGATGTTCAAGAATAGCATGCAATCTTAGATGCACATATGTGAAAGCTAATTCAAGCATTGGTGCCTGTAATCTAGTATGTCATTCAGACATATTTGACTCATTATTTTTCTACTCTAACAGCTTCTTTTCATGCACTTCCCACCTGTGGAACTCCCTTCCGCATACTTGCTTCCCCGACAGCTACAATCTCCAGAAATTTAAATGTAAGGTCAATAGACATCTATTTCACTAACTCGCATCCATTCTCTCAAGCTTTTTTCTTCGGTATTCTCATTTGTCTATTACCCTCCTCTTGACATTTCCTATAACTAACCCCTTTTTCTCATCATTTTCCTCTATGTAACCCTCTGTGCAACAGTAGCAGTAGAATGCCTTGCTTGGGGTGAAATGATTAAAAAAAAATACTATATAAGTGACCATGTCAGTTCAATAGTGGAATCTTGTTTTCGTTACGAAAACCTACAACAGTGTCTGTTATATCCTTTGCTCCATCATGAACATCAAGAAACTTTCCTTAGGCTCACAGCCTTTAACAAATCAGACAGTAAATGTCAGTTGATCTGTGAGTGGAATCGACACTTACTGAATATTGTGCTAGGACTGTGTAAAGACGGATTGTTGGGAGTCAAGGTCAGTTCTTTGATCTTTTCTGTGAGAGCAAAATTGTGTGCAAGGGAAATGAACTGGCAAGACAAACCAGCCTTCCATTTATATAGGAGGGCGGCCTCTTTGAAGAAAGTCCTTGTCAGCCATTTCCAGTGTTTTCTAGATCAAAAGGAAATGTTCTTCCACTTTCTTTTTTATTTGGGAACCAACTCAAATGAAATGGATTTTTATATCATGACACATATTTTCATCAGCATGACTTGTCATAGCAATTTCTATGTTTAGTATTTCTGTAACACATGTCACTTAACATACACAGATTAGCATGTGTCTCCAATCCTTGCGGGATTCCTTGACAAGTGCCCATTGAGTCCATGGGAAGTGATCAGTAGATAGCAATTGACATTGCATTTAAATTTTTGCAGTTTAAAGTTGGCTGGAAAGCATGGACCTGGAAGGTAGTTTCACAAGCAAGAAGCGTGAGAAAAGTAACTGTTATCAGAGAATTTACATTTACAACAAAACAGTTTAACTGTAAATTGATGAGAACTCGAGACCAATCTAGTACTGTGCTTAAATTCAAAAAGTCTAGGTACCATAGCGATGAAAAAATTATAAGATCACATGAAACATTATATAAAAAACTTAACCACATCACTTTGTCATTTTTAACGAGACTTGCATATATATATATATATATATATATAGATATGTGTGTCAGATTAAATGAATTACAAACAATATGCTTATTTTTAATAAAATTCGGTCATACTCATGGATAATCTTTCATGTATTACAATCAAAAGATGTCAGAAATGAGCTATAACATTGACAGATGTTATTTTCATCCATTTCTTAAGGTACCCAAGTACTTTCAACCTCTTTCCGAGGTCATCTTCAGAGAGGGAGATATGGTAACAAATGTAACCAGAAAACTGAGTTGCTAAAAATTACTCTACATTTTTTCCTGCTTCAAATATAACGGTTTTGCAAATTCTGCAGCAAGAACCATGATTAAAGGGCTGAAATCCTGATCTTGATCAGACCTGGTCAGATATTGGGGCATTGATTTTTCAATATCCAGGGGGAAATCAGAAAAAATAATTAGCCCATGAACTGACCGGATGCCTCAAGAATATTTGTGTGAAGTTTGGTGAGAGTCGGATAAAAATTGTGGATTTGTATAAAAGACATACAGACAGACACACACACACACACACACACACACAAACATCTTGCCTTTTATATATATATATATATATATATATATATATATATTAATTATTACTATATAGAAGAGTGGTTAATTGAAAAGTTAAATTGATAAAAAAAAGAAGTAAATTGGCATAATTATCAAAAAAGCAAAGCAGCATCACAGTGAGATCAGCCAAATGCAGATGACAATTCTACTCCTGCAGCTTCTTCTCTCGCACTTCCCATCTGTGGAACTCACTTCCATATTCTTGCTTTCCTGATGACTACAACCTCCAGGAATTCAAATGCAAGGTCAATACTCATCTCTTAACCACTTGACCCTAGTTCTTTCCTCACTCCCCTGTATATCCTTTCCTTTCTCTCCACCTCTGCAACTGTTCTCACACCTGTGTCCCCTCCCTTCTCTTGCTCCTTTCTAAATGGTTTGTCCTTCTCTTCACTCTCTTCTATCTAGTGCTTTTACTCTTATGCAGCCCCTTGCACATCAGTGGCATTACCGCCTTGCTCAGGGTGATATGATTAAAAAAAAAAAAAAAAAAAGAATGACAAATTTCTTTATTTCTTTATGTGAATTATATTTTTCTTTTTCTTCATTTTTCTTGTTACATTGTTATTTTTATTTTTATTTTTATTTTTTTTAATCATCTCACCCCAAGCAAGGCATTCCACTGCCACTATTGCGCATGGGGCTACATAGGGGAAGGTAAAGAGAAGTAGTGGATAGACATAGGGAATGTCAGGAGAAAGGTGACAGATGAGTAAGGATAGCGAGGATGAGTGTCGGGCAGATGGGAAGAGTGTTTGATAGAATGGGAGCAGGTTAGTGTGTTAGGAGGTGTGTATTGACCTTACATTTAAACTCCTGGAGATTGTAGCCGTCGGGGAAGCAATCGTTTGGAAGAGAATTCCACAGTCGGGAAGTGCGAGGAAAGAAACTGTTGGAGTAGAAGTTACGGCTGCATTTTATCGGTTTCACTGTAAAAGGGTGGGATCTAGTTGCTAATCTAGTATCTCGTGCAAATTTAAATATTTAAATATGCTCATTTTTACTGCAATAATACTAATATTTACTAATTAATATTTACTATATATAATACTACTAATATAATATAATATTATTTACAATATTATTTACAATATAATATTACTAATTAATTTATTATTTACAATACTAATTTCTTATTCTTTTTATTATTCTATTATTATTTTTATTATTTTTATTTATTATATTTTATTATTCTATTTATTATTTACAATACAATATTACTAATTAATATTTACTAATAATTACTGCAATAATACTAATATTTACTAATTAATATTTACTATATATAATATTACTAATATAATATTATTTACAATATAATATTACTAAATTTATTATTTACAATACTAATTTCTTATTCTTTTTATTATTCTATTTATTATTATTTTTATTATATTTTATTTATATTTTATTATATTTTTATTATTTTATTATATATTTTCTTATATATTTTTATTATGATATTTTATTATGATTTTATGATGATTATTATGATTTTATTATGATATTTTATTATTATATTTTATTTATATTTTATTATTTTATTATATTTTTATTATTCTATTTATTATTTACAATACTAATTATTTACAATATAATATTACTAATTAATATTTACTAATAATTACTGCAATAATACTAATATTTACTAAGTTCAGTCTGGCAAAAGATTATAAATCTGCAATTTTCATTTAAGAATAATGAATAGTTTTTTAGCCTACAACCCTTTTCCCCATAGATGAAACATTGCTTGCTTCTCACTACTCTATCACTATTTCCATGATAAATGCTCAAACAAGCTACATTAGTTCTACCAGTCCAGTCCTTCACAGCTGAGACCTGGCATACCATATACACTGCATCTACTCATCTTTATTATTTTCTTTTTTTTTTTTAATTGAATCCATTTCAAGCAAAGCAGTAAAGCTACTAAGACACAAGGGATAACTGTGTTTCGAAGAATTATAAAACAGAAACATTACTAAGGAGCAAGAACAAAAGAAGTAATCAGGTGTACAGTAGATAGCATTTGATGTTGCATTGAAACTTTTGAAGATTAAAGTTAACTGAAAAGCATGGGGCTTGAAGAGAGTTCTGCAGGCAAGAACTCTGAAAAAAGAAACTGTTAGCATGGAACTTACAGTTACATCTAGCTGCCTGTACTGTAAACTGATGAGACCTAATCACCAGTCTAGTACTGCGTTTAAATTCATAAAGTCTAGGTGCTACAACAAAGAGCACATCCAAACAGTTACCATGAAAGTATTTTTTTTTTGTAATCATATCACCCCGAGCAAGGCAGTAACGCCACTGATGCACAAGGGGCTACATAAGATTGGAAAAGAGAAAGCCAGAAACCACATCCTAACCAGGGAACAAGGGATGAGCCTCTTCACCTGTTCAATAGACGTGGGTGGAGTGTGAACCGGGTGATAGTTTAGTCTATCTACTCCAATTGAAAAAAAAAAGAAACAAGAAAAGAGTGAAAAGATTGGAAAAGAGAAAGCCGGAAACCACATCCTAACCAGGGAACAAGGGATGAGCCTCTTCACCTGTTCAATAGATGTGGGTGGAGTGTGAACCGGGCGATAGTTTAGTCTATCTACTCATTTATAGAGAAGCAACTTTACTGTAGTATTGAGGAGGGAAGTTCTATTTAGTTTCTTCCCTAGAACTGTTGTCTGTGGGACAGACTCCTGAGGGGATACTTTCCCTCATCATTACAATCTTAGTTTCATGTCGAGGTTTAACTATTTTCCCTTTATTCTCTTATGCCCTTATCTACTAACATGCTATCTCAAGTAAATTTTGAGCCTTGTGTTATGTGAACAGTTAAAAAGATTAGAATATAAATCTAAACTTATTTATAAATTCAACTTTATGTGTGTGTGTGTGTCTGTCCATTACCTATAGACTCCGAAACGGCTGAACCAATTTTATTGAAAATTTACACAGTGTTCTTAGCTCGGTTTTGTATCAAGGTACCTCCGATAAATATTGGAAATCAATAATCAAAAAAATCGGGTTATAGAAGGAGTGATCCAATTTTAATTATATTTGATACACTCATAGACAAAGACATAAGAAATAATATTCAGAAGTTTCAAGGTTGCAGTTCTTACAATAGTGCAGAAAATCGATAATATATATATATGAAAGGCAAGATGTTTGTGTGTGTGTCTGTTTATCTGCCTGTATGGCTGTATTTTTTCAACCCTTTTATTTTAGTTTTTGCTTCGGTTTGGCTCTAAGTAGGTATAATTGTAGTTCTTAGTCTCAGCCATGATACCATTTACTCAAAGGTATTTACTTAGCCTTCAAAATTCAGTTTACAATGAAAAAGCTTATTTGATATTGATACCAGGAAATCAAAATTTGACTTACATCCATTCATTTTTCTTTCAGTCTACGGTTTCGCTTTAACTGGAAATGACTATTGCTTTTTAGTCTTTCGTGCCAACGTCCAAAGAGTCTGAGCTCCAGGACCATGGATTAATTTTAAAGCTTTCATTACACCCGAGCAATGCCGGGCTATACTGCTAGTAAAAAAAATAAAAGAATTCTGGGACATGTAGAGAAGAAGGAGAGCTTGGAAAATCTGATACTCACAGGATGGATAGAGGGAAAGAAAGACAAAGGAAAACAATGTGTGACATACTTGATGAATTTGAAGAGATGGAGAGTAGAGCCCTGATGAAGTGGGATAAAAGAAGAGGTGTTACAAGGAAAAGGGAGATGTGGAAGGCCGTGATCTCTTACGTCCTGAAGAGATATGGCATACTGAAGAATTGCTTGAAATCTTTAAAAGAAAAATAAAAAAAGTACTATTTTTTTTCTTTTTTTAAAATATATTTGAAATTTTTTAATTAATATGTAAATGAAACTGACCTTTATTGAAAAAGAGTAACCAAGCTTCCCTCCATCAGTATGGCTGATGCTAACCTCCAGTGGAATGATTCATGCTAACCTCCAGCAGAACAACTCATGTTAACCTCCATTAATTTTTAAAAAATCTATTTGTACAAGAGTTTAAAAAAATCTATTTGTACAAGATTTGTTAAGAATGTAATTATACAAAAGAATTTTTTAAGAATGCATTCACGCAACATCTTATTTTACAAAATAAAAACCATTTATAAGAAAAAGGAGGTACTAATACCTACACTTAAGACTTCCCTTTTTTATTTCTTTATAAATCAACAACAATGCTGATGTTGTTTGTGGGAAGTGAAAAGCTAAGAATCGCCAAACAGGAAATTGTAAGCAGAAACCAAGTTTTTTTCCCCCCTCCCTAACCTACCTTATATTCTATGTTTCTTTTTCTTCCTTTTGTATTTGATGTAATTGTTATCCTAATGCCAGACGTTTAAATTTTAGGTACAAAAACAATCAGTATTGCCTTTGAATCTATTAAAATAGATTAATTCTCAAAACCAAACAGAAAATATCAAAGCAAATTTTTTTTATATAAGAATTATAATTATTCTGTTATTTATTTTTCTTATCCAGTTATATTCTATTCACATATTCAATCTTATTCTATTCTATATATTCATTCTTTCATTCTGTTTTCTCATCAGAACATATTCTTTTGTTCCATCCATTTATATTATTACATTTTCACTGCTTATTTTATTATCCTGTTTTCTTAATTATTCACTTATTCCATTCTATACTTTATTTCTGTTCAATATATTAAGTAAATAATGTTATTCTAAAATTCCACATGTGTTTTGTTTCTTCAGTCTTTAAATCTGTTAATGTAATCTGAATAGATTCCAGTTGTTTTAAACTGTTTTT
The DNA here is from genome assembly GCA_037127315.1 of Ascarosepion bandense. Lineage (NCBI taxonomy): Eukaryota > Metazoa > Mollusca > Cephalopoda > Sepiida > Sepiidae > Ascarosepion > Ascarosepion bandense. The sequence goes on along the minus strand of JBBBDQ010000598.1, from coordinate 2,490,010 downwards.
TTAATGTAGTTTGTATTCTGCAAATCTATTCAATATATTTTCTATAATTCCTTTCTGAATATTTATTTAATTATCCAAGAATAATTTAATAAAAAAGAATGGTAAACAAAAAGAAATGAGCAATTTTGAAAGAATGTATGAGAAGAGAATTGAAGATTAAACCTTTATCTACAGTCCTGTTTTAATATATTCTTTAAAAATTTCAATTATTTATTTATTTTTTTGTTGGTTTGTGAGCAGGTTTTGTCTTATCAACATGAGAACAGATTTTAATTTTAACTTACAAGGCTTTATTTACAAAAAAAGAAAAAAGAAAACTCACATAAATAAATATATACGAAGAATTTAATTCATTACCTGATAATATAGAATTATTCTTCTTCTGATATTAAAAACCTGTTAGCATTATCATTATTGTTATATACAAGTGCATGAGATTCATAATTTTTTATTTGTCTAAAAAAAACGTATGCAGAAAAGATAAAAAAAAATGTTATCACACAAAGGCGCACATGATTCACGTGTATCTATGTTTGCCCATGTAATATTTTCTTTTATCTTTCTTCAGGACATAGGCAGTGATAGCTCTCCACAGCCTTCTATCCTTCGTAGCTCTATAGAATTTAAGTCTGCAAAAAAGTATGCTATAATAAAAATTACATGCCCACACGGAGATATACATAGGCAGGAACATACACTTACATGCAGGCATACATAAACATACATACATGCACACAAACATAGGTGCAGATATAGACGTATAGACAGGCCCATATACATACACAGATAGATGCAGACTTACATAGACCTATAAACACACATATATGCACAGACACACAGGCAGCAATACATAGACCTATAGACACACATACATAGACAGGCACACACATATACATACAGACAGACATAGACATATATACATGCAGACTTACATAAAGCTATAGACACACATACATGCACATACACACACAGGCAGCAATACATAGACCTATAGACACACATACATAGACAGGCATATACACACACATACCTACAGACAGACATAGACCTATAAACATATATATACATGCAAACTTACATAAACCTATAGACCCACATACATGCACGTACACACACAGACAGGTTCACACACGTGCAGCAATATATAGACCTATAGACACACAAACATAGGCCTATAGACACACATACATAAATACATGCACACACACGTGCAGCAATACATAGACCTATAGACACGCAGACATGCAAACATGAATAAACCTACACACATACACCCGTACACATAGATACACATACACAAACATATTTGTAAGAACTGGATGAAGGTCAACAAATAACAATTATGCTCACACATAACTTGATTCTCAGTCTTCACCTGAAGATCCCAACCATGCATGAATTTCCGTTTTATTTTTATTATCCTTTAATCCTTTCCCGGATGTGCGTTGTGGTGCAATGGATATTGGCTCGGAACAAGGAATCAGGGAGCCAAGTTTGAATTCCAATTGAATTCCTTACATTCACTTACATGCAAATACCCTTGGGAAAGGTATTAATCCCTCTCTTCACTCCGGTTATGGGTTAAATAACAGGATAGATTGGGTTCTATAGCCTTGGCTGGCAACCAGTCTAGCACAGATAGTAATGGCTACCTACCATTGGATAATATTCTGCCCAGTCAGTCATGTCTCTTTCGAGACATGATCGCCCAAGTGTGTATCATGTATGGCACTTAACTGACTGACTGAATATAATAGTGTAAGACATGATTAAGTCTTCTACTGGGCATAAAGTGGGGGATCAGTTTTATATTGTTTTGAAGTAATAAACTGATCCCCCACTAATTACTGCTTGATAATATAATACATCTCTTACTCCTCTAGCTTTCAGTCAAATAATAGAACAGATAGGGTTCTATAGCCTTGGCTGGCAACCAGTCTACCACAGAAAGCAATGGCAACCTGCTGCAGGATAATATTCTGCCTAGTCAGTCATGTCTCTTTCGAGACATGATCACCCAAGCGCGCATCACGTATGGGACTTAAATGACTGACTCCTTTGATTCATTCTTATACGTACCCTATAATTTATTGCTACTTATATCGAACATTTTCTTAAGCTTATTAAACAAAAAGGATAAAACATGAAGTGGGGTACTGTGGATGATCATTTATACACTCCTCTAACCTCATACGTGCATCTCCAAAGAAAAGTGATACTTATGGCTAAAAATTCATTTTTAAAAAACGAACAATCTTTCTTGAGATTTTTATTTTATTTTCAATTTCAAGTTAAAATCCTAATAGGTATAAGAAAAACTGAAAATGTATGAATGCTGAAATAATATTTTATTACATTTCAAACCAAATTTAAATTGTTTAGAATTATTTCAAATATAGTAATAAAAGATGGCTCATTAGTCAGTCACGGTAGAGACTGACTAATGAGAAGAAAGGATCTTGTGAAGAGCCATGATCACTTACATCAAGAAGATACATGATATTAAATCATATATTAGGAAAATTTGTGTGTGTGAGATGCATTTTGCCCTTTAGGACTTCATCGAACTAGCGAGTGAATGCTTTTGCTGATGCAAATTACATCTGCGTATTGAAAGAAGGAGAAAAGGCAGACGGTTGTAAAACTTATAAATATGTACAAGAAAAGCTGAAAATATTGGTATGTAGAAATTTTCAACTTATAATTTTGTTTTGGTAAATTTATCTTGTTATATAGTACTAGTAGTATAGCCCAGCGTTGCTCGGCTGTAATGAAAGCTTTAAAACTAATCCATGGTCCTGGAGCTCAGACTCTTTGGACGTTGGCACGAAAGACTAAAAAGCAATAGTTGTTTCCAGTTAAAGCGAAAACAGAGACTGAAAGAAAAATGAATGGATGTAAGTCAAATTTTCATTTCCTAGTATCGATATCAAATTTTCTGCACTATTATAAGCACTGTAACCTTGAAAGTTCTGAACATCATTTCTTATGTCTTTGTCTATGAGTGTATCAAATTTGATTAAAATCAGACCACTCCTTCTACAACCCAATTTTTTTTTATTATCAATTTTTGATATTTATCAGGGGTACCTCGAAACAAAACCTAGCTAAGAACACTCGCAGACTCTTATAGTACAACTGTGTAAATTTTCAAAAAAATCAGTTAAGCCGTTTCGGAGTCTATAGGTAACACACACACACACACACACAAATTTCCATTTATAAATAAGTTTAGATAAAAAATTCATTTAGTTTCATCTTCACTCATATAGAATTCTCCAAAGAAATGCAATAGCTAAGGTTAAAAATGCATTTTAAAAAATGAAATATCTTTCTTGTAGCTTTAATTTTAGTTCTAATCTCAAGTTAATAGATTAAATTTAATATTTCCAATAAGCAAGACACTTTGCTGTATTTCAAAATTAATTTAAATCATTTGGAATGAGAGTGTGTGTATTTTTTAAAATCACTAGAGATTGCTGATTTTAGCCATATTTATAAATCTCTCAGCAAAACACAGTTGTCTTAATTAAAAAAAAAAACTTTCAAAAATAAAATATACTTTTCTGAAGCTTTATTTGAGGGAGATTAGTTGATTTAAAGATTAGTTAATCTGCTTTTAAACAAATAGTACTTTGAGTTTAAAATATTGCAGAAAAGAATCTTTTAACATGACAATGGGTGCTTTTATGAGGTGTTGACAGTTATTTTGAGAGATATGTGTTTTGGGAATCTTTTTGAAGGAGATGTCTGTAAAAATTACTTGGTGAATATAACTTGAATACTTTTTTGTATATAATTTTACAACTACTCAGTAATATTAAAAGATTCAATGAAACACTTTAAGAGATCTAATATTTTATTGAATTTTTGGTACTTTGGTTTTAAATTGTCTATAGTTATAACACTTATTTTCTGATAATATTGTGTATGGATGTTCATACGTAATGTAAGCAGATGATACAGTGCTGATAGCAGACACAGAAAGGAAACTACAAGACCTCCTACAGAAGGTAGCTGAAGAGAGTGACAAGAAAGGACTACAAATAAACTGCAAGAAAACCGAATACATGGTCATCAGTAAAAAGGCAGCCCAATATGCCAAATACAGGTCAGAGATACTAGAATCAAGCAGGTACAAAAATTTAAATACCTGGGAAATGTTATAACAGAAGATGGAAAGTATGACACAGAGATCCGAAGGCAAATTTGCATGGCAAAGGAAGCATTCAAGAAGTTGAGTAAGGTATTAAGAAACAGGACAATTTCACTAGAAACAAAGAGAGTAATGGATTGCTATGTGATGTCAGTTCTTCAATACGGCAGTGAATGCTTGAAAATATCAAAGATGAAGGAAACAATTGAAGCAACTGAAATGTGGTTCTACAGAAGGATGCTGCAAATATTATGGCTTGAGCATGTGAGCAATGAGGAGGTTTTGAAAATGATGGAAACGAAAAAATTAATATTGAGCATCAGGAAGAAACAGCTGAAATTTTTGGGACATGCAATGAGGAAAGAGGGCTTGGAGAACCTGATAGTAACAGGCCAGATAGAGGGAAAACAAGACAGTAGAAAGCAACGGATAACATATTTGAAGGACCTAATCAGGTGGATGATGGAATGAGGGTTGCATAGTGCAACAGGAGAATATATGTATGAAATTTAGAATCTGTTTTTGCAGGCCATAAATTGATGACCACCTAACAGAATCTTATGTGGCATGCAACAGATTTTAACATTCTTATTTCTCTTAAAGACATATAAAGAGCATTAACCTTCAGCGTCCAATCTGATATTTCAGTCATTAAAGTTAAGGTGTATTGAGCCTGTTCAGTACCTAGAGTGGGGACTGCTTGAGAATACCAGGTACTGTAATCAACAATCTGAAATGTTTGGGCTTTAAAAAACCCACACAGTATTGATAAGCCAAAAATCAACAAAATCAGTCCATCTGATCTGAGAAAGAAAATGAAATGGTATGCCATGTTTATCACATTGGAAACCATTTAGAACAACTTGCAGAGAGTAAGCTTTATAAAAATAGCCTGTTGAACATAACCAGTGAGAGGTACATCTGTATACAAATAGCCAACAGAGTTACTCATGGTAATACATAACAGTTCGTTACACTGTCCAACAACGAAAGAATTACTGAGCAGAGAAGGATCATTTCTAGGGTAATTTTTTGCATAGATTACGAAAATGACATGCATTTTTGCCTATCAGGTTTCATTTTTTCATAAATCGTGATTGAAATTTTTATATAATTACGTAAATTTTACATGTACACGTAAGTTTCAAAATTATTTAATATATTTTAATATATATAATATATTTTAATATATATATATTTTTTCTTTATTTTCAGGTAGATATAATACTTAATACTTCCATATTAAATTAGGGTTAATCAAGCAATTTGTAAAGGCCCTAGACAACAATAAACCTGCTTTTAAGTATCTGAGTGAAAAGTTTCACAAATTGAGTGATGCAAAAGTAAAGGAAGGTGTATTTGTTGGTCCACAGATTAGAAAACTTAGGCTTGACGATGCTTTTAATGATACTATGATGGAACAGGAACTAGCAGCATGGGTTAGCTTCAAGAGAGTATGCAATAGTTTTTTGGGAATGCATTAATCTGCAGATTATGATTTGATTAAATCGTATCAGAGATTGGGATGTAACATGTCACGAAAGCTCCATTTTCTCCACTCCACTCCCATCTTTCATTTTTCTGGAAAATCCATCAGATATAAACGATGAACACAGTCAATGATTTCACCAAGACATAGCTGCAATGGAAACTCATTACAAAGGAAAGTGGAGTCCAGCTCTGTTGGCAGATTTTATTTGGAGTCTACAATGTTATGTGCCTGGTAGCAAGCATAAGAAGAATCCTAAGTACCATTAAACATAGCTCACAGTTTAGATTTGTTTTGTGGGTGTCTTTTTCTTGCAATTTAAGTTAATTTTACAGCATTTTTAAACATTTTATCATGTGAAATCATAAAAAAAATAGTTAAAATAGTATATTTTCTTTGCAAATCTAAATATAGTTGTATGTATTTGTAAAATATAGTAAAAATCATTAAAATTTTCATTTAAAATCACTTAAATTAATTAAATAAAACTAAATTTGGTCTAAATAGCCTTAATTTATAAAAAAAATATAAAATTTGAGTATGCGATTTAAAAAAATATTGACACCCGATAGAGAAAAATGGTTTGCAGATTCAGAATCAGAGCAACCTAATTACTAAAAGTCACCTACTCTTTGCCTAGTAATTTTTTGAAAGTTAAAATTTGTTGGGCAGTGTTATTTGCACTATTTACATGCAAAATATTTTCTTCAGTTTTGTTGTTAACAAGGATATGTACTTTAACCTTTATCAGGTGTATGTCAGTCTGGGTCATCTACAAAGAATTACAACGTGAACCCTTTATTTGATTTAAGGAGTTAGACTATTCTCATTCCACTACCTGTGTCTAGGGATATCTCGTCTAATTCTTATTTTTAGTACTGCTCAGTTATTGCAAATACACACTGCCTACCCAAGGATCGAACTCCCTCAAATTCATCAACCAAAGCTTTAATTCACTATGGTATTGTCTCATAGGGCAAGTTCCATGGAGGAAATGGAACCTTAAACCTAACTTGTCTGCTGACAAGTGTTGATACTACTTGTTATAATTGACTTGCACTCACTCAAGTTTTTTCTCCCAGCTGCTGTTGTAGATTTGCAGTTGTTTGTCTTTTCTTTCTTTTGTTCGCAGCTGCCATACTGTATTTATTTAATGATTTTGTATTGAGCAATACTAAAAGCAATATCTTCATGAAATATCCCTTGACTTGGACAGAGGAATGAGAAAAGAACAATCTACACCTCATATATATATATATATATATATATATATATATTATTGTCATCCGCAGATAGATCTGTTTTGCTGTATCACACTCATCAGTACAGTTAGACTCCAATTGCTACACAACCCAGGCTCGAAACCCGACCGATATGGCGTCAGTCGGCGACTCTACCCCTGGGCCATGGGGCGTTCAGTGGAAGAAGGCAGTTTTTTTAGCGCATATCATATTACGCGCCCAGTAGCTAGAGTGCTCAAATTTCATTTTTACTGAAATGAGCAATGCGTACACGCTAGAGCGGCTACTGTTTTTCAAAGTCTACCTTTTTTCTAGAGTGCTCGATCAGGGTGTTAGAGCGTAATTATTGTCATCCGCAGACAGATCTGTTTCACTGTATCACAGCTCATCAGTACGGTTAGACTCCGATTGCTACACAACCCAGGCTCGAATATATATATATATTTTCCATTTGTAAACAAATTATTTTTATTTTTTAAGAATGCTTATGTAACAGTGTTTTTTTTTAATGCCCAATTTAAAATTTGCACTTCAAAAATTACCTGCCACGTAAGTGTTAAAAAAAAAGTTACATAAGTGTTCCTAAAAAAATAAAAAAAATAAACGGTTAATGGTAAAAATCAGTTATTGAAAATCACCTGAAGACACCACACATGGTAGAAACCTAGGTCACGTAATAACTTGTTTACAAATGGAAAATATTCAAAAGTTCTACAATATAATTGTATTGAACCCATTTTAATACAAATGTGAACTGGTCTAATCTTATTATTACCAGAAATTAAGTAATTAAACAATATATATATATATATATATATATATATATATATATATATATATATATGGATTAGAATTCGCCAAGACTAAAGTAAAAGAACAAACTAGGAAACATATCTCAATCTAACATGTTTCACTTTTACTAAAGCTTTTTCAGAAACTGAAAATAAAATGAAAAAAATAAGATATATATTAACTAATGTTACCATCCAACGTACACCTAAGTAGACAAGTGTTTCTATAAATACTAACACAAACCACTATTATATACAAAATATACCATGCACATACATTTAGAAATTTGGCCTCCTTCTTTTGCATTCTGTCTTCTTGTGGTTTATGCTTAGTCCTTTAATTCTCACTTTCCTTCACTAACTCTGTAGAAGATTTTGTAGTTATCTTCCCATGTCTGCTATCAGCACTGTGTCATCTGCATATCTTATATTGTTAAGATTGTAGTTGCCAATAAGGAATACAGGTAAAACGTCTAATTCTTACTGGTCCTGGGTATGACAATAAACTACATTTGGCTACAAGGCCTCTGATTGAGAAGTTGTGAGGAGCATGGAACCACCTCTTAATTGCTGTTGTTCCGAGATCCACCCTGATTTGAAGTGGTAGCACCTGTTAGGGTCCCAAGTATGGGTAAATAGTTTGACCCCTAACTGGGGTCAAAAGTATAAAAATAGACTTTTATAGAAATAGATACATAATAGACTTTTATAGAAAAATATACATTTTTGAAGGAAAAATATTACCAACAAAATATTTTTAAGGAAAAAAAGATTATTACCATAACACATTTTTTAAGGAAAACATTATTACAAGCAATACATTTTTGAATACAAAACTAGAAGATGTCTTCAGTTATCTAAAATAAAAATAATAATAATAATAAACTTTTTTCATCAAAATCTGACTAAATCAACCTACTTGCTATAACTGAACATTAAAAAAATACCTTAAAACCCTACTTTTTTGGCATTAAATAACCCACAGAGGTGTTGATATGCCGTTAAACAAAACTCTAATTCTCACAGAATTGTTTTATTGTATAGGTGGAATCGATCCAATGAGATCCTTGTCTTGTGCCCCTTTCTATTTTCATATATCTGCTGAACTCATTTTCTATTTGTATGCAGGCCGTTTGCCGCTAGTAAATTCGTTTGTTCTAATGTCTTTCTCGAATATATCAAGGTTGCTGAGAAGCTCTAACAGATCTTTGTGTGTTGTGTTTAGTGATGGATGTGCGTTGTGGTGCAGTGGATATTGGCTTGGAAAGAGAAATCGGTGAGCCGAGTTAAAATTCCAGTTGAATACCCTGCATTCACTTAAGCACTGGTACCCTTGGGAAAGGTATTAATCTGTCCCTTCCCTCCAGTTATGGGTGAAATAATAGGGTAGGACTTGGGGACCCTGCCCTTAAAAAACAAATCCCAATGAATCTTGATACTCGAAAAGAAAAAAAAGTATTACTAGACACAAAACTTATATAAAAACAACAATAAATTGTTGAAAGAAAAAGTTATTACCAGCAATAATTAAATAAAATTTAGTTTGTAATAAATGACCTGCTGAGGTTGATATGCCATAAAACAAAACAACCAACCAAACGATCTTTGTGGCATACTTTGTCGAACACCTTTCCATAATCTATAAAACACAAGAACACGTTCTGCATTTGTATTGCTCTTTCTGATGATATTTTGAGCATAAATATCACATTCCTTCTTCTGTTGTCTTTGATGAATCCATGCTGTTCTTGTCCTATCTCTGGCCAGATTCTGCTGCACACTCTATTCATCAGAATTCGGATGATGAGTTTTGTTATGTGGCTCATTAGACAGTGTGTTTGGTGGAGTTTGCATTTGTTTGGACTTGGTTTCTTAGGCAGTGCTACGAAATTAGATCTGCTTAGGTCTTCTGGTATGCCACCATTATTGTTGATTTTGTTTATTATGTCTGTGATTTTATGTATTCCAAAATCTTCTAAGGCTGCTAGCATCTTTGTCACAATTCCGTCTAGCTCTGCCGGTTTGTTTCTTTTCAATTTGGCCAGTACTGCTTTCACTTCGGTTCTTAATATTTCCAGTCTGTCGATATTTCTGTGTATTGCTGATTGTTTTCTTTCCTCATGGAAGAGATTTTTGTTCCATTTTTTAAGTATTTTTTCTTTATCTAATATCAGCGTTTCGTCCTTGGATTTTATGCAGCTAATGAGCACGTCTTTTGTCCTGTTAGTTTTCTATGGAGGTGCAATGTTGCATGGCAGATATTAGCATTGAAAACAGTTTTCACAAATTGAGTTGAAATATTAACTGAGGAAGGTTTTTTTTATTCCCTCAGCTGGGTTATTGCATGGATTCACATTTACCTAATTTGTTCCATCAACAGCTCTGACTGACAAAAAAAACTATCATCATTTTTCTTGTCAGTGGTTGATAGAGATAACTAAATAATAGTTATACACATTGTCAGCTCTACCAGTCTGGCTTTCATGCATCCCTTTATCTATGATAGACTGTTATCTATCTTGCTCTCCCTGTCTTTCTGGCTATCTATTTTGCAATCGGCAGCCTGTCTGTTTATCTATCTGGCTATTGCAGGCTATCTATCTTCGTTTCAATATTATTATTCCACAAATGATATCTTCATCATCATTGCTGTTATTTCTCATTGAGTAACAACTATATTTTTCATTATTTATTTGGTTCTGGATATGCAAGGCCTCTGATTGGGAGGTTGTGAGGAGCATGGAACCAACTCTTAATTGCTGCTGTTACCAGGTTCACCCTGACAAGGAGTGGTACCACATGTTAGGGTCCCAGCTATGGGCAAATAGCTAACCCCCAAACTGGGATCAAAACACTATGCAAGTATAGAAATAAACTTTTATAGAAAAAAAAATATTTTTGAAGGAAAAAAAATTAATTACTATAACACATTTAACAAAAAAAAAAAAATTCCTGCAAAACATTTTTTAATGCAAAACTAAAAGACATCTTCAGTTTTCTAAAATAAAAAAAATTCATTAAAATCTGACTAAATCAACCTTCTCACTATAACCAAACATGAAAAAAAATACCTTAAAACCCTGCATTTTTGGTATTAAATAACCCACAGAGGTGTTGATATTCCGTTAAACAAAACTCAAACTCATTATTTATTTGCCAGATTTTGTATTATACTATGTCAGTCATTTAAATGTCATACGTGAAACATGCTTGGGCGATCATGTCTTGAAAGAGACATGACTGACTGGGCAGAAGATTATCCCGCAGTAGGTTGCCATTGCTTTCTGCGGGAAACTGGTTGCCAGCCAAGTCTTTAGCATCCAATCTGTCCTATCATTTGACTCATAGCTAGAAGGGGGAAGAGATGTATTATATTATTCAGTAGTAATTAGTGAGGGATCAGTTTATTACTTCATAACAACATAAAACTGATCCCCCACTTTATGCCCAGTAGAAGCTTTAATCATGTTCTCAGCTATTATATTCAGTCAGTCAGTTAAGTGCCATACGTGAAACACACTTCAGTGATCATGACTCGAAAGAGACATGACTAACCGGGCAGAAGATTATCCCGCAGTAGGTTGCAATTGCTTTCTGCAGGAGACTGGTTGCCAGCCAAGTCTTTAGAATCCAATCTATCCTATTATTTGACTCATAGCTAGAAGTGGGAAGAGATGCATTATTAAGTAGTAATTAGTGGGGGATCAGTTTATTACTTCATAAAACTGATCCCCCACTTTATGCCCAGTAGAAGCTTTAATCATGTTTTCAACTATTATATTCAGTCAGTCAGTTAAGTGCCATACGTGATACATGCTTGGGCGATCATGTCTCGAAAGAGACATGACTGACTGGGCAGAAGATTATCCCGCAGTAGGTTGCCATTGCTTTCTGCGGTAGACTGGTTGCCAGCCAAGGCTATAGAACCCAATCTGTCCTGTTATTTGACCCATAACTGGAGGGAAGAGACGGATTAATACCTTTCCCAAGGGTATTTGCGCGTAAGTGAATGCAATGAATTCAACTGGAATTCGAACTCGGCTCCCCGATTTCTCGTTCCGAGCCGATATCCACTGCACCACAATGCATATTATACTATGTACATTGTTTTATAATGAGTATATATGTATATATGTATATCTATAAGTTTCTTAATAAAATTTTTACATTTTACTTGATAACTTCCTCAAGAAACAAAGTATTGGCATAAAATATTTTCCAGTTCTTAATTTTTAACATTGTTTTTGCAGAGACATTTATTTATCATTGTACATATACACATACATCTCTGTCTCTTGTTAGGTATCCAGGCACACTGATACCTACTTGAAGTAGGAGACTGCTCAATTTCATTAAGACTTCTATTTTAGAAGAGGAAGAATTATCATATAATTTTTTGTTTGCATCAAATGATATAGACCAGTTCTTTTTAAGCAAATGTATGTGGTGGTCCAGTGGATATCGGCCCGGAACAAGAAATCGGAGAGCCGAGTTCGAATTCCAGTTGAATTCATTGCATTCACTTATGCGCAAATACCCTTGGGAAAGGTATTAATCCGTCTCTTCCTTCCAGTTATGGGTTAAATAACAGGACAGATTGGGTTCTATAGCCTTGGTCAACAACCAGTCTACCGCAGAAAGTAATGGCAACCTACTGCGGGATAATCTTCGAGACATGATCGCGCATGCATGTTTCACATATGACACTTAACTGACTGACTGATTTGAAGTTTAAAGAATACAAATACCTCTGTGCAAAGCCTATTATCACTTTAAAAAAATCTTTAAGCACAGATATTTTTTAACAACTTGAATGTTTCAAAGTTAACCAAAATATTACTGTAACACCTATTTCAATATATGCCCAATTTTGACATATCTTCACAAGTAAATGTAAGGCCCTAATGGGACTAGAAAACCAAATTTGTTCTACCAATATTTGAGGATAAATTAAGCAGTGACATTACTCATACTTGATTCACAGCCATTATGTATGTAAGATGTGATACTGCAAAAATTTGAAAAATACAAATAAAAAAAATATCTTTAAACAATCTCTTTAATTACAGTACCATTGGGCATATATAGAGTGATCAGGTGAATGAGTATGCTCACAAATTAAAGGATCAAAAATCTATAACACAGTTCTTTTGTAGTTTCATCTCCACATATATAAATTAATATATATATATATATATATATATATACTAGCAGTTTAGCTTGGTTTCACTTGGGTAGTTTCAGGAATAATAAGAATAAAAAACATCTGATGAAATTAAACAGCAAATACTTACACAACATCCACCCTCGTCTCTTTTATAGATATAGATAACAATGTAGAATGTCTCTATTGGATCAGGATTGGAGGGAGAGGGGCAACATATATAGATATAGATAATATAAAGTCATAATATATAATGACTTTGTCGGGTGATAATATATATTTTTCTACCCCTAAACAAATATGTGTGTGTTAGATTAAATAAGCTGCAAATGTCATGTCTGCTTATTTTTAATAAAATCCGTTCATACTCACAGATAATCTTTTGTGCATTATAATTGAGAGATAGCGGATGTGCGTTGTGGTTCAGTGGATATCGGCTTGGAACGAGAAATCGGGGAGCCGAGTTTGAATTCGAATTCCAGTGGAATTCATTGCATTCACTTACATGCAAATACCCTTGGGAAAGATATTAATCCGTCTCTTCCCTCCAATTATGGGTTAAATAACAGGACAGATTGGGTTCTATAGCCTTGGCCGGCAACCAGTCTACTGCAGAAAGCAATGGCAGCCTACTGCGGGATAATCTTCTGCCCAGTCAATTATGTCTCTTTTGAGACATGATCGCCCAAGCATGTTTCACGTATGGCACTTAACTGACTGAATTGAGAGATGTCAGAAATGAGCTGTAACATTGACAGATGTTTTTATCATTCATTTCTTAGGTACCCAAGTACTTTCAATCTCATTTCTGACATCTTTCAGTAATAATACACGAAAGATTATCCGTGAGCATGAACAGATTTTATTGAAAATAAGCAGACACGACGTTTGCAATTTATTTAATCTGACATGTCTAAAAGAAAATTTGTTGTCTAAATACATACACACACACACACACACACACACACATATATATATATATATATATATATATATATATGAAATGCTATTATCATGGATACTTGTAATATGACTGTCTACTGTAATAATGTTTGAGTGAATAAAAATTGTCAGATTAAAAATAAATCTATTAATTCTTTAAAAATAAATAAGTGATATTTAGATATACTTTTGATATTAAGCATCTGCAAAACATCACTGGGCTCCTTTTTTTTAAAAAAATACAGAGTTAATGCATTGTAAATAAATCATATTAATTTATACTCCAAATGTATAGCTGGTCATCCATATCCAAGGATGCCTGTCTATCAGGGAGGCTAGCTAATTTCCATTGCAGATGCCTGCTCAGACACATTTATACTTGTTCAACACCCACGGAGCTCACCTGTAGTTTATATTGAACATATGCTGTGTGGACCTTAGTTACAACTCCTGGGAGAGAGCACGTTATCTAGCATGAATAACAGTCTGAACAAGGTCAGGATGCTCAAACCCTCAGTCATGATGACTTGCTGTTTCATGCTAGTACAACCCTTGACAGCTCCCAAATGGTCTCATCTACCCAATTTCACTCTCAAGGCTTGGGACAACCTGTGTGTGTAAATTAATTTCAAATAGTATATCTGTAAAAGCACAAAATAAATAAGACATAAGAAAAACTATTCTTAGCCAATGCATTTCATCCTTTGAGGAAAATTATCAAGGCAATGGTAAGGAATTTTTATTTCAGGCACTTTCCAGACCAATAACATCAAGAAGTCACCCCACTGACAAATCTACCATGGTAAAATTTCAACTCGAGCCTTATGGTCAGAAAACGAATGTTCTAACCGCTTATCCATGTGCCCATATCAGTCAGCTGAGTGCCATACGTGATACATGCTTTGGGTGATCATGTCTCAAAAGAGACACGACTGACTGGGCAGAAGATTATCCTGCAGTAGGTTGTCATTGCTTTCTGCAGTAGACTGGTTGCCAACTAAGGCTATAGAACCCAATCTGTCCTGTTATTTGACTCATAGCTAGAGGGGGAAGAGATAGATTATATTATCAAGTAGTAATTAATAGGGAATCACTTTATTACTTCAAAACAATAAAAAACTGATCCCCCACTTTATGCCCGGTAGAGATTTTAATTATGTTTCCAACTATTATATTCAGTCAGTCAGTTAGGTGCATATGTGAAACACGCTTGGGCGATCATGTCTCAAAAGAGACATGACTGACTGTGCAGAAGATTATCCCACAGTAGGTTGTCATTACTTTCTGCGGGAGACTGGTTGCCAGCCAAGTCTTTAGCATCCAATCTATCCTATCATTTGCCAATCAAGGCTATAGAACCCAATCTGTTGTGTTATTTGACTTATAGCAAGAAGGGGAAGAGATGTATTATATTATTAAGTAGTAATTAGTGGGGGATCAGTTTATTACTTCAAAACAATATAAAACTGATCTCCCACTTTACGCCTAGTAGAAGCCGTAATCATGTTTTCAACTATTATTTTCAGTGAGTCAGTTAAGTGCTATACGTGATACATGCTTTGGTCGATCATGTCTCAAAAGAGACATGACTGACTGGACAGAAAATTATCCCGCAGTAGGTTGCCATTGCTTTCTGTGGTAGACCACTTTGCCAACCAAGGCTACAGAACCCAATTTGTCATGTTATTTGATTCATAGCTAGAGGGAGAAGAGATAGATTATATTACATTAAGTATAATTAGTTTGGGATCAGTTTACTACTTCATAACAATAAAAACCGATCCCTCACTTTATGCCCAATAGAAGTTTTAGTTATGTTTCCAACTATTATATTCAGTCAGTCAAGTGCCATATGTGATACATGATTTGGATGATCATGTCTTGAAAGAGACATGACTGACTGGGCAGAAGATTATCCTGCAATAAGTTGCCATTGCTTTCTGCAGTGGACTGGTTCCTAACAAAGACTATAGAACCCAATCTGTCCTATTATTTAACCCATAACTGGAGGGAATAGACAGATTAATCCCTTTCCCATGGGTATTTGTGTGTAAGTGAATGCAAGGAATTCAAATGTGCCCATATACTCAGAATATATTAATAATATAACCATATCATTTCATATACATATCTTCATATTTTCAGAGATATATTCTTCATATCATTTCCATATTATGTTATTTCTTTTCAACTATAAAACAAAAAAAGCTGACAAAATAAATTTACTTTCAGGATTGTGTTTGATCTGTGGTGTATCAAAAACAGTTTTTTGGCAGAGTAATAAATATGGCAGAGGTAAGTGGAAGATGTCAAATGCCAGTGTCAAACATTAGCATAAATGAATAAAATACTTTTTTTGTAAGTTTGTAAATATCTATGCAAACTTTCTGCAAGGGTCATATTTTCCTATTTTTCCTGAGATTTTTTTATGCTTTTAGTCGTCTTTTAAAACTGTATCTAACCCTTTTCTTTCTTAAACTGTATCTAACCCTTTTCTTTCTTAAACTGTATCTAACCCTTTTCTTTCTTAAACTGTATCTAACCCTTTTCTTTCTTAAACTGTATCTAACCCTTTTCTTTCTTAAACTGTATCTAACCCTTTTCTTTCTTAAACTGTATCTAACCCTGTTTTTTATAATTGTATCTATCCATTTTTTTAAATGTATCCACTTCTTTTTTAAAACTGTATTAAAAAAATAACAGTATCTACACCTTTTGTATGAACTATACCCTCATTTGCAAACTGTATCTACCCATTTTTTCAAAATATCTGTATCTTTTTATGAAAAATGTATTTATCCCTTTTTTCAAAACTATACCACCTTTTCAAAAATGTATCCACCTCTCATTTTAAAATTTATCTTTTTTTTAAAACTGTATCTAACCCATTATTTTTTAACTGTATTTAACTCTTTTTTTAGGTTGTTTCCTTGTATTTCAAAACTGTACCTTCTACTTTATAAAATTTGTATCTACCCCTTTTTTGAAAAATGTATCTATCGCTTTTTAGAAATTTTAATACCTCATTTTCAGAACTTTATTCTTTTTTCATAATCGTATCTTTTTTAATTGTATCGACCTCTTTTTTCAAAAATGTACGTATCTTTTTATAAAACTGTATCTACCCCACTTTTAAAAATTGTATCTGTCCCCTTTTTTCAAAACAATCTACCCATATTTTTAAAACTGCATCTACCTCTTTTCTTTTTTTAAATTCTATTTTTCTCTTTTTTCAAAACTGTATATACCCTTTTTAAAAGTATTTTTTTAAAAGTATCCCTATTTTTTAAAATATCCCTTTTTTAAAACTAAATCTACCTATTTTTTAAAATTGCATCCTTCCCTATTTTTCAAAACTGTATCCCTTTTTTTAAAATTGTGTCTACCATTTTATTTTAAAACTCTATCTACCTCCTTTTTTTTTTCTACATCTTTTATAAAGGGAGATTTATCGTTGCTCTTTACAGTATTATGATGGATTACCCTTTAAAGTAAGTTATTTTGTTTAAACTTTTAATATCAGATGGTTCTGATATTGTTTGTCCCAGCTCTGTAAAGGAGGATTTTGAAAAGTTTTTAATAGTTTGAGTTTTGTTTGACAGTATATCAACCTCTGTGGGTTATTTAATGCCAAAAAGTCAGGGTTTTAAGTTATTTTTAAAAAAATTTCTGTTATAGTTAGAAGGTTGATTTAATCAGATTTTAATGAAATTTTTTTTATTCTTTTTTTATTTTAGAAAACTGAAAATGTCTTCTAGTTTTGTATTAAAAAAATGTTTTGCTGAGAATAATTTTTTCTTCAAAAATGTCTCACGGTAAGGATTTTTTCTTCAAAAATTTTCCTTCAAAAATGTATATTTTTCTGAAAGTGTATTTTTATACTTAGTGTTTTGACTCCAGTTTGGGGGTTAACTATTTGCCCATAGCTGGGACATAACAAGTGCTGCCACTCCGGATCAGGGTGAACCTGGAAATAACAGCAATTAAGAGGTGGTTCTATGCTCCTCACAGTCTCCCAAATAGAGGTCTTGCTGCTGGATGCAGTTTACCATCAAGCCCAGGATATAAAATTTTTAATACAGTGGATTTTATCTAATCCTTTAAAAAACAGTAGTTTGTCAATACTTTTAAAAGGAAAGTGTTTTGCATACATTTTAAAATGAATATTTAGTTTAGTTTTGCAAGACAGGTTGTTTATCCCCTACAAGGGGGAGTATTTTATCTACACTTTACAGAGTGTTTTTGTGGTGAAAGAAGAGACTTACCTCATAGAGCAATGCATGTAAGGACTTGCCTCGTGTGTAGGTCCAGAATTTAGGTGAGAGTTGCCAAGATGGTAGAGAAAAAAACATGGCTGCATCTCGCAAGATTAGATGTGACAAAAAGAGGTTCGCGAAGACATGTCCCATCTATATGAGTGGTTGCTAGTGCTGATTGGCTTGACCAGCCACTTAGAAACCAACCAATCAAAAAAGACCTTAACTCAGCATTGCCCAAGACTGAGGGGGAGAAAAAGATCTGACGGTGGAGCAAGTGTGATTCGAAATCGGAACTTAAAGGAATTCTTTCTACAACACTTACAGTTTTCTTTCTCTTTTCACAGCGAGGTTGTCTACAATTTACAGAATGGGGATTTTAACCTACTATTTATAGAGTTGGTATTAAGTCTATATTTTACAGAGGGAGAGTATGTTTGAGGTTTTTACAGATGTGGTGGAGAATTTTGTCTGGCTCTTTACGGTGGAGCAGTGTCCATCTATTTACAGAGAAGAGTTTTGTCTAATCTTTTAATGTGGGAGATTTTGTCTATCACTTTACAGAGAAGTATTTTTATAATTTATTCCCAAAATCTTTCTTGGAAATTTTCTTTTTATGCCCAGTATACAAGAATATGAATTACGCCCAGTGATTGCTTACCATACAAAATAACAGAATACATTGTTTTTTACAAACTGGAAGTTACACAATCAAAATATAAAATCCAATGATATATGAGATAATTAGGCACTGTAATAAGTGCTTGAGGGCATACTTCCCCCCAGAGCAAGGGACAGTAGTTAACAATCTCCTCACCAAGTAAAAGTCAAACAACTTATACTGATTTACATAGTACCAGCAGACCTTACCTACTAAAAACACACATATAAATGTGTGTGTGTATTTATCTATATATATATATGTATGTGTATCTATCTATCTATATATATATATATATATATATATATATATATATATATATATATACTAGCAGTATAGTCTGGCATTGCTCGGGTGTCATGAAAGCTTTGAAGTAATCCATGGTCTTGGAGCTCAGACTCTTTGGACGTTGGCACAAATGACTACAAAGCAATAGTTGTTTCCAGTTAAAGCGAAACCGTAGACTGAAAGAAAAATGAATGGATGTAAGTCAAGTTTTGATTTCCTGGTATCGATATCAAATACGTTTTTTCGTGGTAATCTGAATTTTGAAGGCTAAATAAGTCCTCTGAGTAAATGGTATCATGGCTGAGACTAAGAATTAAAATTATACCTAATTAGAGCCAAACCTGAAGCAAAAACTAAAAGGGCTGAAAAAAAATACAGACATACAGGCAGATACACAGACACACACACAAACATCTTGCCTTATATATATATATATATATATATATATAATATATTATCGATTTTCTGCATTATTGTAAGAACTGCAACCTTGAAACTTCTGAATATCGTTTCTTATGTCTTTGTCTATGAGTGTATCAAATTTGATTAAAATCGGACCACTCCTTCTATAACCCGATTTATTCGATTATCGATTTTCTATATTTATCGGGGGTACCTCGACACAAAACCTAGCTAAGAACACTCGCAGACGCTTATAGTACAACTGTGTAAATTTTCAAGAAAATAGGTTCAGCCGTTTTGGAGTCTATAGGTAACGGACACACACACACACACACAAAGTTTCATTTATAGATAAGTTTAGATATATATGTGTGTATTTATCTATATATGTATGTGTATCTATCTATCTATAAAAACATGGTTACGGAAATTAACGAAGATGGTTATAAACAACCGACAATTTGAAATGATTTGTTTTTTGTTTTTTTTTAATGGTATCACCCCGAGCAAGGCGGTAACGCCACTGATGTGCAGGGAGTTACATAAGAGTGAATAGATTGGAAAAGAGAAAGCTGGAAACCACATCCTAAACAGGGAACAAGGGATGAGCCTCTTAACCTGTTCAATAGACATGGGTGGAGTGTGAACCGAGCGATAGATAGATCTATCTACTCTAATTCTGTTTGAACATTATTTTTGATCGATGCTTGCCATTTCAAGGAAGAAAAAAAAAGTCTAAGAAGGTTTTACAGTGTTTAGAAAAAGAAAATATTACACGTCCAGTAAAACACTAACAGGATGGTGGGTCCCGATAGTTACCATGTTAAAAATAGAAAAAAATGGAAAAGTTCAACAGTGTGTCGACTTTACAAAGCTTAACGAAATGTGAAAAGAGAAAATTTTTATCTGCCCAATGTTGACCAAATTAGTAGAGCTACTGTTTTTAGTAAATTAGTGGTTTCATCAAATTAAACTCTAAGTGGATTCACAAGAATTGACGACATTTTTAACACAGTTTAGAAGATTTTATATTAGGCGCTTACCATTCATTTTTATCAGCGGGCCGGAGATATTCCACCGGGAAATGGTTCACATTGTGGCTGGTATACCCGGAGTTATATGTAATATCGACGACCTCTTTTTGATTGAAAAGGGACACGATAGCAGATTAAGAGCAGTTCTTTAGAAAAAGAAAAATAACACATCACACAATAAGTCCCGAGCCTGACATATAGATGGCGCCACCAATAAAAAATCCATATGATTTTTATGTCGTGCTAACCTTCAAATAGCACGTGACAAAGTTTGGGCCAATTCAGATTATTAGATTACAAAGTACAGTTATTTAAGTGAAGCTACTGTTGCAAATTTTCAAAACACTGGAAAAATCTGAAATTTGTGTGTTGATAAAGCATTGCTTTCTGATGGAAAAAATACTGTTCAAGCAAAGCTCCATCAGAAACAACGGTTAAGATATGGTAAACAAATGATGCCGAACTCTCAGGTTGCCCCAAATCGGAAGCTGTCTCGAAAAACATCCAAAAATCCACAAACTCGTTTTGGCTGATTGTTATCTCAAGCAACTTCCATTTACAGAGAAGTTGAACATATCACAAGGTAGTGTGTTCACCATTTTGCATGAGCATTTGTCTATGAGAAAGCGGTGTTCAAAGTGGGCGCCGCGTTTGCTCACAGTCGATCAAAAACAACAACGTGTTCACGAAGGAGTTTTTGCGTAAATAAGTGACAATTGATGAAACATAGATCCATCATTTCGCTCCGGAGTCAAATCGGCAGCCAACTGAGTGGACAGCAGCAGGTGAAAGCCGCCCAAAGCGACTAAAAACGCAAACATCAGCAGGTACGGTTTTGGCTTCAGTATTTTTGGATGCGCAAGGTATTTTGTTCATCGATTACCTTGAAAAAGTAACAACCATCAATAGCAAATATTATATAGTATTATTGATGCGTTTGAAGGAAGAATTGCCAACAAACGGCCACAAATGAAGAAGAAAAACTGATCTTTCATCAAGAAAACGCACCGTGTCATAAGTCGATTGTAACGATGCGAAAACTACATGAATCGCACTTCGAATTGCTTCCGAATTCATCCGATTCTCCAGATCTGGTCCTTGGTGTCTACTGGCCGTTTACAGGCCTCGAAAGAATGATCAAGGGAAAACAATTCGTCTCCAATGAAGAAGTGATATCGAAACCTGAGGCGTATTTTGAGGCTAAAGATAAATCGTTCTACAAAAAAAGTATCGAATTGTTAGAGAAGCGTTGGAATTAGTTCTAGAAGGAAACTATGTTGATGAAAAAAGTTGAATTTTGTCAAAAATTTGTTGTTTTATTAATTAGGCCCGGTATTTATAGAGTGATGTGTTATGAAGGCGGCAGAAGTGACGTTAAATGAACAAAATTATTTTTGTGTCGGTCGCATAAAATTTATTGGACACACCATTACGAAAGAGCGGCATTCAAATTGACCCAGAGAAAGTCAAAGTAATAACAGACTTATAGCGGGTTATCTATAGTTTTCCAGTTTATAGTGGGAGTCCGTTCTCGTGAAGGGTCGTTGTTGCAGATTAACGGAATTTGGCCTTGTTGTAGATAGCCCACTATAAGTCATAAAATGATTATAAATCAAGAAAAGCAAATTGGGTTGAAAAATAACATTTTATATATACACATATCAATTAAGGTTTTTACAATTAAAGCAATACTTGAAGTATAGGTCCAACGGACGTTAAAATATTCATGGCAATAAAATGCTGAAAGAGAATTAATGCTTAAGAATGTGGGGAGCGCTATGAGTAAGGAATGTCTTTGAAGTATCCGATCCTTTGGTCAGTAAGTAGTTTTGAGTCAGCGAAAGATAAGATGAGAGGGAAGGGAGGTGAACATAGTAAGCCGCTTGACTTGGGTTAAGGGAGCTACTAATTACATTCGTCTCTCTCGGTCGGTCTGTCTGTCTGCGTCTGGCTGTCTGGCGATGTTTTTTGTATCGGCTTTTTATATCTTCTTTTTGGATCGCAGCAGATCATTTGGGGAGACACACTTGTATTTGGTTCTGGGCTTCCCATTGACCGATATATAAAATTCGCGTAGGCGCGTGAACTGGAAATGTAATATTTAATTAATTTTTAGTTTTCAACCGGAACATCTGCGCGAATCCGGCTGCGCACCGACGACTTTTGGTCATTTGCTTTTTGATCGTGAGATCATCCGGTCCCTCGATTTTACTCGGTCGGTATCACCACAAACTCAACCAAAAGATGTACCCGAATTACGAAGACTACTAGACATTGATACATAGGAAAATTTGTTATGAATTTAGCAGATGTTACAAAAACTCGTAGAAATTTCCTGAATAAAAGAAACATTTTGAAGGCTTTGGAAGATCCTCAAGAATTTTCATTCCAGACTCTTAAAACAATGTTAAACTTGTAAAGTTAACTTCGCATGCCAATGATTGAAAATATTTTATATTAAAAATATATTAACACTGGCTGTGAAAGCAAGAAAATTACAATTTAAAAACAGCGCACCACTGACAACAATTTAATCCTGGCATAATGTGAGTGAAGAAAAAAGTTTTAGCGATAATTTTTTTAATTGCACGTCATGATATTAAAAGATTTGTGCAGACTAAACATCAAAATGATCAGACGGCTAATTTTAATAACCGTCGCTGATTGATCTATTAACCGAAGGAACGTGGAAAAGTCATAAAACGTTTAGTCCGCGTAAAATTTCCAACTTTCGTTTGATTCACTTTGCGAGTATTTAAAGGAGAAAACTCAGCGAGAGATTTCACTTCAGTTCAGGAAGCAGACGTCCATGTAAGTCGACATAAAATAGACAGAAGAACAATTGCCTACTTCGTTCACCATGCAACGCGAACCTGAATCCTCAAGTGAGAAATCTCCTTTTGAACAATTTACTCTATAGACTGTCACACTATATTGAACGCTTATTAAGTTAAATAATTAACTTAACAATATTATTCTTTTGACTAACTCACTCACTCTCTTAGTCTTATACTGATTGTTCAATTCTCACTCACATACCCATTTCAGTTGACATCCACCACATAATATCGAAGGAACATTAACAGATTAAATAACTTCTGCATCATTCGAGCTGTACCGACAACAAAACACATCTCGTGAAAGACAGTCAGTTAGTTAAGTGCCATACATGATACACGTTTGGGCGATCATGTCTCGAAAGAGACATGACTGACTGGGAAGAAGATTATCCCGCAGTAGGTTGCCATTGCTTTCTGCGGTAGACTGGTTGCCGAACCCAATCTGTCCTGTTATTTAACCCATAACTGGAAGGAATAGACGGATTAATACCTTTCCCAATGGTATTTGCGCGTAAGTGAATGCAATGAATTCGTCTGGAATTCGAACTCGGCTCCGCGATTTCTCGTTCCGAGCCGATATCCAATGCACCACAACGCACATACATTCAACCTTAATTTTCGTAAACATACAATTTTGCAACTTCTTTTCGTATGCTTATCACCATTATAATTATTGTGTATATTATTATACGCGCATCATAACCCGGCGTTGCCCGTGCAATTCAGAATATTTTAGTAGTAGTAGAAGATGGAAATCATTTATTGAAAGTTGGAAAGGAGAGCTGAGGCTGTTAGTAACCATTTTCAGCATTAAAAAGAAGGCATTGAATGCATGTTGCTGTAGTATTCGAACAGAGTATAAAGTGTAGTTTTAGTGCCGGTCATACTTTTGTCTCCTTCTAAAGGAGGTGGGGGTTAAAAAAAATTGTTGTTTCAAAATTGTTCAAAAGTTCCCATAAAAAAAACCCAAAAAAAACAAAAGAAAGAAAGAAAGAAAGAAAAATCATGAATGGAAAAAAGAAAAAAGAAAAGGGAAAAAGGGAAAAAAACGAACAGTCTAAGGAAGTTAAAGTTAATGTCTTAGATCGACATATATATTATACTAGCATCATAACCCGGTGTTGCCCGTGCAACTCAGAACATTTTAGTAGTAGTAGAAGATGCCAATGAAAGGAGTAGATGGAAATCAGTTATTAAAAGTTGGAAAGGAGAGCTGAGTCTGTTAGTAACCATTTTCAGCATTAAGAAGGCGGCATTGAATGCATGTTGCTGTAGTATTTGAACGGAGTATAAAGTGCATAAGTGGCCGTGGTTTAAAAAGCGCTTCACACCGCATTCGAACAACGGTACAGAACGAGTCAACTTGGATTTGGTCGAGATCAAAACAACAAGCGAACAAAATTCGCGCAACATCACGATCTAATATGTGCAAATGAGATATTTGTGTGACCATCTACAACGTTTTTTTTTTCCTTTCCGGGCGCATTAATAACGGCAAACGCGTTCTGGAAATTTCATTGCCGATATAAACTGCAAAGAGGAACGACCGTTTTGTTTACTTCTTTATGAGAATATACAAGAGGGACGATCAACAAGTTTATCTTCATACCCTGCCTGGTGGCAAACGCTGCTGGTGGCGTCAGGGGTGGCGGTCTCGCCATAGCCACCGAAACCGTGACATCAACTCTGGTCGGCGGCTGATGAAGACGGTATTGCACGTGCTAACACACGTTGTATGTTACAAATTGCAAAATTACTTGGAACGCAATGTTTACAATGTTTGACACGTGCGATTTGATTTCTGTGACGTAATTCAGCAACCATCTTAGATCTTAGATCCTTTACGGAGCAAATGTAAACAATCTGCACCATTGGCCAAAAAGTGCAAAAGGGAAAATTGCTGAACTTAAAACTCAAAATTATCGCCCTGATTTCCCTGTAGATATGTGTCCCTAGAAAGTTTGAATGGTGTAGCTTAAAGAAATGTAGGCGTGCATAGGGAACAGTCACACACAGACTCACAGATTGCCTTTTATATATATAGATAAACGTTATTGTTTGTTGCCTTACAGAATTTTGTTTGTCTAGATTTCTGAGATGAGGTAGTATTTACTGTACATTATTCGAACTAACCATTAACGTAAAAAATACTAGAGAAAACCATTAACATCAAAATATTTGCTGGATATTAGGTTTATAAGTCCCTAAAATTCAGTTGTTCTTGTCCTTAAGGACACATGGCCCAGTGGTTATAGACGTTGGTTACTTCCTGTGACTTGACGCAAAGAGTTATGAGTTCAATACAGGGGTTAGAGGGAGATAACTCATGACTTCCAAAAGGGGATGAGAAACCAGTAAGGGATGAGAATTTTATAAACCAGTGATTGTAATAAAGGGTTCGGTTCGAAATTCCTAGCACCTGAAGAAGGCCGAAGTGTACAACGGCCGATAACAAAATTAACGCAAGACAAAAGAGGAATTTCGATATAAGACATCGAACAAAAGTTTTCCCTAAACAAGATAACATTACCAGCACTCACCGTAAAGCCTGCTTCACCGAGGTCTGTTCTATTTAAGACGGACGGTGCGATGGAACGGCGAAATAAATTTCACCTAAGGCAAAAGACTGAAAAACCATCATCAACGAAATTTACCAACACACAAACTTCCAATATACTGCAGTGTCAGTCGAAACCTCTTTCGGATGTCAGTTACTCCGAGAAATCGAGTCCAGCTGAATTGTTAGGGAATCATGACAAACCCAAATAACCAAAATTGAAAAAGCGATTATCAATGGCACCAGCTCGTTAGTTTACACTGAAACTATAGGAAGATGGTTAATGTTTCTTGATTCGGCATTGTGTCATTCATAACCGAACACCATACAACTTACAGATTTATACAAAATTATCAGAAGGTTATTTTCGTTATCATCATCAGAAGGTTTATGGGATACACATTTTTTTTTCTATTAAAATAAGCAATAAGAAAATACATAAAAACATTATAGAAATTTTGGATCAAAACGGCATTAGAATTTAAATCACATTTTTATATTTCTCAACCAATCAGCTAAAAACATAGAATAAGAACATTCTAGAAAAATAGGATCGGAAGTCAATTAACAAAAAATATTTAGGCCCCAAAACAAAATAGTAAAATACAAATCTGATTGGTCAATAAATGTCTTCACACCTAAATGTTAGGAAGATTCTTTGATCCACTATTATGGTATATAAATAACACACAGTTAGGAAGTAAAAAGTCAGTCACCAAGCTAGCCATTAAGTCAGCATGTAACCGATACTTTGTCCGGCCAAGTCATTCTTCCACACCAAAATTCATGACCTAGCTACAGATGGCCGTGAAAGGAAAAACCCGACAAACTTTCTTTCATCAACGCGACATGCTGTCGCCACCCGAGATGAACTTAATGTAAGTAAGAACGACTTATTTACGGACTCCGTTAATATAAACTTACACACACCTTTAAACAAATTTAACTTCTTGCCAAACTTTATTTTCCAAAAGGCAATTTTTCACATCTTGTATTTTATTTGTTTCCACATGCTAATTTTATTTTATACATATTAAATTGTTTGTTGTTTAATGTTCGTTGTGACTTATTCCATTTCTTTTGCGCGATTGTAAAACATTGTGTTGTATTTGTGGGGGAACTAATCTCGAGAGCAATACCCGTAAAATACGGAAGCACATCAACCAAGCACTTACCAAATCCCCTACAGGTTCAAGCTGGTTGGTTGGAATGTTGGATTGGTGGAAAAGTGGAGTAATAAAATATACATTTTCATGTTAAATTAGAAATTTGTTAAAAGAAATGAATAACAAGAATTGGTAGAAATTAATGTTTAATTAGAAAGTTAAGTGTATCAAGAAATGTTTGTAGTAGTAATTTGTTGGAAAGAGTATATGCGTACGTACGTATATATGTATGTATGAGCGTTTGTTTGGTAGGAATGTCTTTGGATGGAGAAGAACAAGTAAAGAACAGCACGCGAGAAAGGAGGAGAAAAAGGACAGTGTGCGACGCGACCTTATGTCCAGGTCGTGGTTGAAGTTTCTCTCGTTACATTTTAGCTTGTCGTCTCGTTGCTCCCATCTCAGACTGAATGACACTGATCGAATTAGTTTATATATCCTTTAGATTTTTCGCACTGGATCGCGAAGTCCTTTTAGGTATTGCAAATCGCTTCCATTGGTCAGAATATCAATTTAACATCTACTTGTGGAATTCGGTTTCGACTTTTTCTTTAAACACGAGGTCAATCCTTTTTTCTATGCGGCAAAAACCAGGATTTTGCACGTCATTGTGAATTTTTGTAAAAGTGAAGAAGAAAGTTGTTTTTAGTTCTTAATTTCCTATCTGCTACAACACCAGATATGGTTGCAATGTTCGGCCTCCTCATAGACTTTCATATTGAAAAGACTTTAAAAAATGGTGTATGTGGTGGAATCCAGGTTTACCTCCCTTGTCAAGAAATGATATCTGCCTACGCTATAAAAATGAAGCATTAATGAGGAGAGGAACAATTTCAAATTCTGCGCGTTAACTAGTTTGGACGTCAAAACAGTCAAAGACTTTATCTCTTCTTTCCCTCTCCTGTAATTTCACTCTCCCCCCCCTCTCTCTCTCTCTCTCTATCTCTCTCTCTCTCTATATATATATATATATAGTTATTAAAAATCGCCTGAAGAAACCACTCATCGTGGAAACCAAGGTCGCAAAATAACTCGCTTAAAAATGAAAAATATTCAAAAGTTCTACAATATAATTGTATAGAACACTTTTTATTACAAATGTGTACTGGTCTAACCCTATTAGGACCAGAAAATAAGTATTAAACAATCTATATATATATATATATATATATATATATATATATATATATATATATATATATGAAACTAATATATAGATTTTATATATCAAGAATGGCCAAAAAGCAATAACAAAGAAGAAACAGATTTATATAGTTTAGACGTCAAAACAGTCAAAGACTTTATCTCTTCTTTCACTCTCCTGTAATTTCACACAAACTCTTTCTCTCTCTCTCTCTCTCTCTCTCTCTCTCTCTATATATATATATATATATATATATATATATATATATATATATATTATTAAAAATCGCCTGAAGAAACCACTCATCGTGGAAACCAAGGTAGCGAAATAACTCGTTAAAAAATGAAAAATATTCAAAAGTCTTACAACATAATTGTATAGAACACTTTTTAATACAAATGTGTACTGGTCTAACCCTATTAGGACCAAAAACTAAGTATTGAGAGAGAGACAGAGAGAGAGAGAGACAGAGAGACAGAGACGCGCTCATCCAAGATCATCTTAAGTGGTGAATTGTTACGGCAAAAAGCTAATGTAATTGACAGTCCTGAATTATTGTGTAAGCACATGGAACGCCCTCTGCTAATTCAAAATTTACCGCTATGTAAGGGAAATAACTTAATTTATATTTGTAAGAATTTTTAAAAATTTCATTTAACGTGTTTTAAAACATTCTGTTATATTTGTGTTTTTTAGAATTACAATTTAGATATTTTAAAAGTTTGTTGTTAGAGACATTTTAATACATTGTTGCTATACCCCTAATTATTTTTATTTAGCTTTGGTTGCATTTTTTATATAGAGGGCTTCAAGAATTTGAAGTTTTTATTTTTATTTTCGTGGTGGAGTATACTTTTATTGTTGATTAGTATTTCTCTAAATCATGAATGAGGACAGGAAGGTACAATCGAGCCTAAATCCGACATATGTAGTGTAAGTCTTTTTATAATGTTGTCGTAGTATAACAAACATATTTACTTTTTTTGTCAAAGACACACTCTCCCAAAGAACATTTTAATTGATATACAATGTAACTCAACACTCCAATGCCCAGTGGTTAGAAGCGTTGGTTAAAGCAATCCAGTGACATGACCCAAAAAGTTGTGAGTTCCATACCTGACCGCATCAGAAGTGAATAAAAACTTGAAGTGTTGAATTACTAAAGGGAAATAACTGAAACTGAGATACCCGGAAGAGGCATGGCACTTGGAACTAGAATAATCTATCCCGGTGGACGAAATAAAGGGTTCGGTTCAAAATTCCAATCACCTGAAGAAGGCCGAAACGTCGTGAATATGACAACAAAGATGAACGATGAAAATAGAAATTTCCCGTTTTTCTTGAAAAGTTCGGCTCTCCTCGGCAATTTTTATTTCCTTTGAGATTGTTGACAGTTTTTCCTTGAAATTTCAGTTTTATTTCTCCCAAACCTTTATCCAGTTAGTTGTCTTTTACCAAGTGTATCGCCTCTATCTAATATAAAATCAATTCTATTTCTCTCATTTTGAAAAATAAATCCTCATTTTTGTTGTATATGATTGTTATCCGTCACTTCGTGCACGCTCTCTCCCTGAACATGTTATCAAATTTATTTATTCTCTCGCTATGAAAACAAAACAAAAAAAAATCCTTATTTTTTTTGTTACCTGTGAAGTTTTATATTTTCTTCACAAACCGGATGTTGACGGTTCGGCGCCGTCATGAAAACTGCGTAAATACGTTAACTGCGCATCGGCTCCACGCATACATCCGCTTTAACCCAAACAAAATAATATATTATAACTAGTCAGAGCCACTCCTGCTAAAAAAACCAACACTATAATTTAGTGCAGACTAAAAACTATATAAACCCAAATTATAACAGATCCCTTGTATTTGATGTTAGCGCCAACCTCCAAAACTCCATTTCGCTTCTAATTTCACAACTCTCTCTCTCTCTCTCTCTCATTTGTGCTTTAGCGGCAGTAACTGATAGAAGTTACCAGTCTTTGTATATGTGTAAATAAATTATACATTTATTTGCCTTACTCAATGTCGGCTTTTGTTTGACACTTGGATTTACGTTTTCCGAGACGGAGAATGAATTAATTTCCACAACAACAACAAGACGGACTGATTTCTGCTCCCGCAACTAGTCTGTTAATTCAGCTACATCCCTACGTCTATTAGACCGACTGGAGGTACTGGCAACTCGGGCAGTCGCCCGTACGCTATCATACAGCAATATACAGCGTTCGTCCATTACTCAAGACAGATTAAATTTTGTCAGTAGAAAATGATCTTGTAAAGCAGTTACGTGTAGAAAGTGCCATGAAAAGATTTGCAGATTGAAATGTTAATAAATGTTTTAGGTAGGAAAATGAATGTTTCTTAAGCTTTTATTAAGTTGTATATTATAATAAACTGGTCATTCTACACTAGCAGTATAGCCCGGCGTTGCTCGGGTGTAATGAAAGCTTTAAAACTAATCCATGGTCCTGGAGCTCAGACTCTTTGGACATTGGCACGAAAGACTAAAAAGCAATAGTTGTTTCCAGTTAAAGCGAAACCGTAGACTGAAAGAAAAATGAATGGATATAAGTCAAATTTTGATTTCCTGGTATCGATATCAAATAAGTTTTTTTTCATCGTAAACTGAATTTTGAAGGCTAAATAAGTTATCTGAGTAAATGCTATCATGGCTGAGACTAAGAACTACAATTATACCTACTTAGAGCCAAACCCGAAGTAAAAACTAAAATAAAAAGGCTGAAGAAATTACAGACATGTAGATAAACAGACACACGCACAAACATCTTGCCTTTTATATATATATATATATATATATATATATATATAATCGATTTTCTGCACTACTGTAAGAACTGCAACCTTGAAACTTCTGAACATCGTTTCTTATGTCTTTGTCTATGAGTGTATCCAATTTGATTAAAATCGAACCACTCCTTCTATAACTCGATTTTTTCGATTATCGACTTTCGATATTTATCGGGGGTACCTCGACACAAAACCTACTCGCAGTACTCGCAGACGCTTATAGTACAACTGTGTAAATTTTCAAGAAAATCGGTTCAGCCGTTTAGGAGTCTATAGGTAACGGACAGACACACACACACACACACAGACAAAGTTCCATTTATAAATAAGTTTAGATTTTCAGTTTTTCTTGTGAAAATTTAAAAATGTGTTCTCCTATAGGCGCCGAAGTTCAGCTTGCTCGGTGTATCAGCAACCGTTACCGGTGTCAGTATGAGTCGACGTGGTGTAATGGTTAACAAGTTCTCGCTAGAACTTATTACAACTGAGTAATGTGTCCGATCCTTACTGGGTTTCCCATACTTTCGGCCTTGTACCACATCTAAGTGACACTTAGAAAATCACTTCAATATGAGTCCTCAAATTTATCCCTTCTCACCGTAAAGAAAGTCCATTTCCTCTTGTCTGAATAAGTTGTATCGCATCACTGCCGCCCCTCTATCTCCAATATGTCCTTGAAACGAATCGTAATCATTACATGTTTCGAAAATGTGCCAATCAAGACTGTTTTTTTTTGTATATATATATATATATATTGATAGTTATTTTCTTTTTCTCAAAATATAAACTGCAAAATTAAAAAAAAAACAGAAAGTCTGTGACATTGTCGCAAGGTACATTTGTTTCTTCTTGTCAGGTATGATGATAAAAAAATACGTAGTGGTGAAGAGGAGGTCGAGTTTGCTTCCCTTCCCTGGAGTGGAACTAGAACAGACCCGGCTAACCTTATGGTGTGATGGATATCGGCTCGGAATGAAAATTCGGAGATCCCAGTTCAAAATCCACATGAATTCGTTGCATTCACTTACGCGTAAATATTGGAAAACGTATTAATCCTTCTCTTCTCTCTCCAGCTATGGGTTGAATAGCAAGACAGATTGGATTCTATAGCCTTGGTTGGCAACCGGTTTACCGAAGAAAATAATAGAACCTACTGCAGGACAATCTTCTGCCTAGTCAGTCATGTCTCGAAAGAGAATCGCTCAAGCATGTATCACGTACAGCAATTAACTATCTATTGGCCCTTGGGGGATAAGTCCCGCTTTAGACTGCTACTAAAATATGGAAGAGGCGAAGAAAATTTTACAAAATTTATTAAAATTTCAGGAAAATATTGACCGCAGAAATCGTTCCCCGCGAACTGTATATTTGAAATTGCTTGTCTGTCTAAAATCTCCAAAGCTGGTATTCCGATGCGCTCCAATATATCAGTTATTGGTAGCGTCCCTCATAAACTGGGGGAAAAATTAATACCTCCCTTTGGAACAAGCAACCCATCACATATTAAAATTCGATCAACTTGTTCGAAAAAAAAAAAAGAAAAGGAATTCATATGACAGATAAATTCTTCGATAGTTTTAGTTAAATCCTATTTAGGTTTCTCTAAAAAAAATCGCTAAAAATGAGGATATCATGATGAAAAAATGTCACAAATTTAATAAATTTAACGTTAAATTATTTGTTAGTATTACAAGGAAAAGCCAAATAATTTTAGGATTATTAAATTATATTTTTTAATCCTTCGTAATTTTGGTTATTTGTGTGTGTGTGTGTGTGTGTGTGTGTGTGTCAGTCAGCCGGGTGGCATAAATTAGCAGAATAAATTTTAGCGTCTTTTCTGCGGTGAAAAGCATTGATTTGGGAATTCTTTCAAAAATCAAATAATTGTTAGATTTTTCATGAAATTTTCAGGACTTATTCACAAATGAATAGAATTATTTTACAAGTGTTTCTTTTTATAGAAAAGTTAGCTAAAAATATTTTTTAACATCTGCACTCCCACACACACATATTTATTTAATTTTAAGAAACTATGAGGATCTAATATTGTATGGATTGATATTAAATAAAAATATATATTTATTAAACATAAATGGAAAAACTTAATACAATTCAACGACTGCTAGTTTTTAAAAAATAATTTTGGTTGTGTGTGTGTGTGCAAACGTGCTGATTTTTTAAAAAAACGGGTGTCCATACACGACATTGTAAAAAAAATAAATAAGAGCAGTAACTATAGTAAACTTAAAGCCAAATTAAGATTCAATAAACATTCAATTTTTAAGATTACTGGGGAATTAAAAAAATTATATATAAAAGCTGCTCACGTTATATTCGTCAAGCAATTTGGCAGATATGTCTCCCACCCCTGGGAAATGTTTTCAAGCAATAAGTCTATTGTGATAGTTGTCAACATCTCATATTCTCATAAAAACACCCACCACCATGTTAAAAAGATTCTTTTCTGTGATATTTTAAACTAAAAGTAATATATTTTAAATCAGATCATCCCCTTCAAAAAAAAGTTTCAGGTAAATATATTTTATTTTTGAAAGATTTCTTTGTATTAAGACGATTGCTTTGTACTGAAATATTAAAATATGGCTAAAATCAACGAACTCTAGCGTTTAAAAAGAAAAAGCATACTCATTCCAAACAATTTAAATTCGATTTGAAGTATCTTGCTTATTGGAAATATTATATTTAATTTATTAGCTTGAGATTAAAACTAAAATCAAAGCTCCAAGAAAGATTTTTCATTTAAAAAAAATGCATTTTTAATTTTAACTTCGATTTTCTTTGAAGAAACCTATATGAGTGAGTATGAAACTAAATGAATTTTTAGACTATATAGCCAGATAAATCTACGAAAAAAAGAATTCTTCTTCTTCTTCTATGTGTCCTGTCCTTTCAGGACGTAGGCGATCATGGTTCACCACGTCTCCCTATCGCTATCCCTTGTGGATCTTAGTGTGTTTTCTCCTGTTACACCACGCAACCCCCGTTCCGTCATCCACCTGATCAGGCCCTTCAAAAATGTTATCCACTGTCTCCCTCTGTCTCTTTTTTCCCTCTATCTGGCCTGTCAGTATCAGGTTCTCCAAGCCCTCCTTCCTCATTGCATGTCCCAGGAACTTCAGTTGTCTCTTCCTGATGCTCATTATTAATTTTCTTTTGGTTGCCATTCTTTCCAGCACCTCATCATTGCTCGCATGCTCGGTCCATGATATCCGCAGCATCCTTCTGTAGAACCACATTTCTCTGCTTCAAGTTTTTTCATCTTCGATGATATTGTCCAGCGTTCACAGACATATTGAAGAACTGACATCACATAGCAATCTAACACCTTCTTTTTTGTTTCTAGTGAAATTTTCCTGTGTCTTAATACTTTACTCAGCTTTTACAAGTTTAAAATTTCTGCATCCCGATATTTTCAGCTTTTCTTGTAAGTTTTACAACCAACATCTGCTTTTTCTCCTCCTTTCAATATGAAGATTTAATTGCATCAGCAAAAGCATTCACTCTCTGGTTCGATGTAGATCTATCTATCGCCCGGTTCACACTCCACCCATATCTATTGAACAGGTTAAGAGTCTCATCCCTTGTTCCCTGTTTAGGATGTGGTTACCGGCTTTCTCTTTTCCAGTCTTCTCACTTGGTTTCTTTTTTTTTTTCAATTGGAGTAGATAGATCTATCTATCGCCCGGTTCACACTCCACCCACGTCTATTGAACAGGTTAAGAGTCTCATCCCTTGTTCCCTGTTTAGGATGTGGTTTCCGGTTTTCTCTTTTCCAATCTTTTCACTATTACGTAGCCCCCTGCGCATCAGTGGCGTTACCGCCTTGCTCGGGGTGATACGATTAAAAAAAAATGTCCTAAAGGGCAAAATGCATCACACACACACACACACACACACACACACACATACACACACACACACACACACACACACGTTTCCACTTTGTTTTTAATTTTCCTAATATATTATTTAATGAATGTCATATATCTTGTGGACGTAAGCGATCATGGCTCTTCACAACTCTCCTTTTTTACTTAGTTCTTTTTTTAACTACTATGGCTGATTAAAATATATTATCTTTTTCCATTATTATTATTATTGTTTTTATTATTATATTTTAATCAGAAATAATTTAAGTTCACAGTAAAAACAATTTTTAAAAAATTCAGTTTGCCTTGATAGCCGTTGAATTATATAATTTTACGTGTATCAATATTATTATTATTATTATTATTATTATTATTATTACTATTGTTTTGTGTGTGAACTCAATTAGATGAAGAATGATCAAAAAATTAAAATTATGCAAATATCTTACGAGATTGTGAGATTATTTTACTTTAAAAGTTATTTTTAGTGGATACCCAGTTTGTGGTGATCTGTGACTCTCCCGTGGCCGAGCGGTCTAAGCACCGCAATTCAGACGATGGTTTCTCCTACAAAAGAGCACATCTTTTTATTTTCACGAATGACCAGTACACATACTGTTTAAAAAACAACACGTCTGTTTCAAATACGGGTATCCTCTTAAAAATAATGTTTTAGGTAATAATAATGTCGAATTAAAAATGTGTCCATTGTTTTTTTTTGTTTTTTTTTTAGTGAACATATCTAATAATTTAAATTGTTTTATTTTTTGTAACAGTTGCTATAATAAAAGTTCCTTTTAAATAATTTTTTAGCTATATATATATATATATATGTATATATATATATATTGATTGATTGATTGTTTAATACTTAGTTTTTGGTCATAATAGGGTTAGACCAGTACACATTTATATTAAAAAGTGTTCTATACAATTACTGTAGAACTTTTGAATATTTTCCATTTGTAAACGAGTTATTTCGCTACCCAGGTTTCTACCATGAGTGATGTCTTCAGGCGATTTTTACTAGCTGATTTTATTGTTTACTGTTTTTCTTTTTAAGAACACTCTTGTAACGGTGTTTTATTTGAACGTTCACGTATGGCCAAAACAAAATATATTTGGGCTCAACCAAAGACACCTTTAAGATCAGGTGGTTCAATCACAGATCAACATTTAAAATAGAAAAATTAAAAAACAATACGAAATTGGCTAACCACGTCTGGAAATTGAAATCAAAATATGAAAAAAGACCCAGACATAACGGTGGGCAAATATGTGCCAAGAAGAAAAATGAGAAATTATGACATACCCAAATAAAGACGAACTGTTAGATAAAAGAACAGAAATTTTGACTAAATGCATCCACACTAAGAAATACCTCTGAGTTCCATACAACCATGGATGAAAACGTCATAAACCGTTTTAATTTAAACATTGATTTCCCTGCACGTGAACGTTCAAATAAAACACCGTTACAAGAGTGTTCTTAAAAAGAAAAACGGTAAACGGTAAAATCAGTTATTAAAAATCGCCTGAAGATACCACTCATGGTAGAAACCTGGGTAGCGAAATAACTAGTTTTAAAAATGGAAAATATCTATCTATCTATCTATCTATCTATGAGAGGCACGCATGTATAGTATTATTATTCAGGTATTAATAAAACAGTACTCAATGTAGTATGAACAGAGCTTTTATAGTCCTACGTCGATAGCACGACTCGGAGTTTCATGGGCTATGCAATTATCAGGTGCATTTTTCATATATATATATATATATATATATATATATATATATATATATAATGTGGATTTCATTTTTTAATTCGACATATTTTTAAATGTTATTTTTAGTGGATACCTGTGTTTGAATATGCGTTCTGTTTTTACAATAAAGTGTATATATTTCGTTTGTTTATTTCTCGAATGTGTAAGCCGGAAATAAATATTGTTTAAAAATAAACGAATCGTCTACACAAATACGGGTATTCATTTTAGCGTTTGAAGTAATATTTTATTTATAAATAATCGTGACAACATATGCGTGTGTGTTTTTCTTTACACACAAGTTTCTTGACAATTTACGCAGTTGTACTATAAGCGTCTGCGAGTGTTCTTAGTTAAGTTTTGTATCGAGGTACTCCCGATAAATATTGAAAAAATCGGGTTATAGAAGGAGTGGTCCGATTTTAATCAAATTTGATACACTCATAGACAAAGACATAAGAAACGATATTCAGAAGTTTCAAGGTTGCAGTTTTTACAATAGTGCAGAAAATCGATAATATATTTATATAAAAAGGCAAGATGTTTGTGCGTGTGTCTGTTTATCTGCCTGTCTGTCTGTATTTTTTTCAGCCCTTTTATTTTAGTTTTTGCTCCGGATTTGGCTCTAAGTAGGTATACTTGTAGTTTTTAGTCTCAGCCACGATACTAGATTTTGGTCATAATTAAATTAGACCAGTATACAGTTGTATTAAAAAGCGCTCAATACATAAAGATCTTTAAAAGTCTTTCACTTGGAAGTTGTTTACGAAACCTTGGTTTCAACCTTTCGGTTTATTTTATAACAACTGATTCTCTAACGTTCTTATTATTTTCAAACGTACAACAGGGATTTTTACGAACGCACGACTGAAAGTTTAAAATAACTGATATTTCAAACAAACTTAGGGAGGAGTGTCTTAAGGATCTTAAACGTTTTCACCCGTCTTTTTATTATTCTAAAATATATTTTACATCTGGGAATCACTTCGGATCTTTCGTTTAGTAACTTTTCTAGTTCCGGAAATAATATTATGGCAAACTTTTCTTCTTGGCACAATCAGCAGACATCACCACCAGTGTAAGGTTTGGCTTTTTTTTCAAATATATTCCATGTTATATCAGAGTCTTTGACGATTTTTCTTTCTATTTCCATACGTAGTTTGTTACAATTTTTAATATATATATATATATATATATATATATATATATATATAGTCATCCGAAGACAGATCTGTTTCGCTATATCACAGTTCATTAGTACAGTTAGACATCCGATTGCTTTTTACCCAGGATTGAAACCCGACCGAATTGGCGTCAGTCAGCGATTCTACCTCTGAGCTATTGGCGCTCGGTAGAAGGGGCAGACTGTTAGTGTGTGATATACCATGTATTCATACGCCAGTAGTGAGAGTGTTTTACTGAAGGAACGATGCTTAGATGCTATATATATATGTATATATATATACATATACACACACACACACATTATATATATATATATATATATATATATATATATATATATAAAATGTGTGTGTGTATCAAAGAAGCGAACACACACCACTTACTTGGTACTTACCGGTCTCTCCAGGCTACTTTGCCTGAAGAGATCTTCTTTGACGTATTGCTAGCTCTGCATATTCAGTTCATTTGTTTTGATTGTGTATTGAGCACATTTTTTTTTATCTACGATCTCCTGGTCCAACCAGCAACTATTTTACTGGTATATATATATATATATATATATATATATATATATAACTGTGCAAAAGTATTAGGACAAGAACTATTTTATCTTTTATGAGGCATATTGACAGAAAATAAACAATTTGATTAAAGTAATTTTATTTGATTTACTCAACAAATGCTTTAATAAGAAAAATACTTGTTACAAAATAAATTTAATAACCAGCCTTTTGCTTTGATCACAGCCTTCATTCTGTCAGGCATTGACGTCACAAGTTTCTTCAATGTATCTAATGGTATCTCCTGCCAAGCAGCTTGTATTTGTTCTGAAGTGTGCTTTGCGAAGTAACATTAGATATATCAATTGTTTTTATCCAAAATATCCCATAGATGTTCAATAGAGTAGTTTCAAGATAACCTGTTTAATAGAAAATAGGAAAAATTAAATATAACTTCTTTTTAATACATTTCTTTTACACCTTATTTATATAATCAATATTTATTAGCAATTTACTTTTCACCCTGTGTTTGAATTTCAGTGAGGTTTTTAGGAAAATCGCCCTTGTCCTAATACTTTTGCATACTACCGGTAGTGTGCAAAAGTGTTAGGACAGGGATGATTTTAAACTTTATTTTGATGCCTCATAAAAGATAAAATAGTTCTTGTCCTAATACTTTTGCACAGCACTGTATATATATATATGTGTGTGCGTGTAACGTTTTAAATGTTCTAATTTGTAAATTAAATAAATAAAGAAAACATTTTTTTAAAATTACTAGTAAATTGCCCTACCCCAAGAAAACAAAAGAAAAAGAAAAATTGCTTGCAGACAACACATTTTAAGTTTTAAAAAAAATAATAATCTGGATTATGCTACATCAGATTCATCAGTTCTGTAGTGATATCAGGAAATAAATTCTCGGGAAGAATTCTGGATTAACTCACATATCGGGAAAAAGTTGCACAGAGAGACGGAATGACTTCGTAAATAAAATGTGTGGCTGTCACACGCACACACTCGCACTCCCGGCGCGCTTTTTCGCAGACGCACCTCACACCCGCACTGGCACACCCGCTCGCACAGAAGAGATGGACAGATGGATAGGCAAATAAGGCTGGCTCGAAGATAATTAACTTTGGGAGGGTTCAAATGGCTCCTTAGATGAGAATGTTTTGAAAAAGTTAGGAACAAGAAAAATGAGAATTAAATCAATACGGCGAAGAAGAAGGGTAATGCTCCCTGCTTTCTAATACAACCGTAGCATGATTGAATAATACACTATAACTTCGCTGCGATATCAATAAATTCCGAAATATATATATATATATATATATATATATATATAACGACAGTAAGAGAACTATTTTTGTTATTCATAATCATTCACACCACACACGAGAGAGAGAGAGAGTGAGTGAGTGCGAGTTATATATTCCTTCTCTAAAGATCCCAGATCTCAATATAGACACTGAATGCACAACTGAAAAACATTTTAATTTTTTCCTTTATAACTATCGTTTTTTTAAACACTGATATCTCACCGTATTTTCGAGACTTACACACACACACGCACGTCTATATATATATATATATATATATATATATATATTTTAATTCAGATACTTCAATCCAAGGGAAAAAAGCAGGAAGGTAAATTCCAAAATTCCTGTATCATATATATATATATATATATATATATATATATATATATAAAATAACAATAATATCAATAGTAATAAAATAATAATGCTAATTATAATACTAGTAATTGTTATACTATATTTAAGTTCGTCTTGAAAAACCCTGACGAGCCGAAGGGTGAAACCTAGGTAGGTTTGTTGGCTCTTAGATTTTTCTGTATTATATAACGAGAGAGAGAGAGACGAATTATTTTTAAAAAAGCCTAAAATTAAAGTATAAAGTTAAACGAATTTCCGAGCTGATTTAAATGACATGTATCTTCTGGAGGTTTCTTTCAGTTTCATTATTAATTTTTTTTAGAGCAGTTTTTGTCTTTCAACTTCGCAATGAATGAAAGCTATGACGAAACTAAGAAATCAGTTACATATTACACACACACACACACACACACACACATGTTAGAGATATTATAAGACAGATCGGAATCAGACAGAATAAAAAGTAAAGACGTTCCCTATTCGTTCTTTATCGTGTATATATGAATTAATGAATTTATTTTTCATCCGACAGTTTTTTGCGGATTTTCTTTTTCTTGGATATCCAACCGAACCAAATATTTACTCTTTAAATTAAAAATAAAAGTGGAACGTCTATTTCGAATACAAGCAAGCATCCATTAAAAAAAAAAATTAACATTTTTTTTAATAAATTCACGCCAAGCAAGGCGATAATGTCACTAAGATGCAAGGGGGGGGCACTCACCACTGAAAATGAAAGAGAATTCGAAGACTTTAGAGAAGAAACCGGAGAGTAGACCAGTCCTAAATAGGAAACAAGAGATAAATCGCTATTTCTCTCTATCTATCTATCTATCTATCTATCTATCTATCTATCTATCTATCTATCTATCTATATATATATATATATATATAGATAGATAGATAATCTTTAAACGAGTTATTTTGCCACCTTGGTTTCCACCATGAATGGTTTCTTAAGGCGATTTTTAATAACTATATTAATAAATATTCAATATTATATAATAAATAAATAATATAATATAATATGCGCATCCAAAAGTTATATGTGCACATAAACTAGTCGTGAAAAATTAAACATGTTCGCACGATTGTAGAAAAAAAAAACGGAAACATTGTCCTCGGAGAAATGGTAAAAAATGATAAGAAATACTCATTTAGATTTTAATTTTTAATGATGACCTTCCTTGTCATTACTTAATTCGGTGATGAATATCAAATTCCTAAAATAAGATCGACATTTTCATTTGACTATAAAACAGTATAAAAACACTATTTTACAATGTTACATTAGGCAGACACACATACATTTATGATATGTGTGTCTGCCGATATAATAAAATAAAAATGATTTATCATAAAGATAATATTGTAATTAAAATTATGATAGTTCTGCCAAACAGCATGTGAAAACCTGGATTTTAAAAATGATTAA
Organism: Ascarosepion bandense; assembly: GCA_037127315.1. Taxonomy (NCBI): domain Eukaryota; kingdom Metazoa; phylum Mollusca; class Cephalopoda; order Sepiida; family Sepiidae; genus Ascarosepion; species Ascarosepion bandense. The sequence goes on along the minus strand of JBBBDQ010000598.1, from coordinate 2,448,604 downwards.
GGTTTTTAAAGGCAATTTAAAAAATGTTTTGTTAACAGCAGAATTATGGTTTTATTTTTTAAAATGTGTTTTTTTTTTTTACAATGATTTTCCAAAAAATGTAGGTAGACGCTCTTTAAATGACTATCAGTGGGTGTTTATTAATTTGCAAACAAGATTAATAGTTAAAAAATAATTCATGTTTATTAACTTACAAAGATTGACAGTTTTCGAAATTAAATGAATCTTTATAAATTTTATATGTACCTCCACTCATTTTCGATGCCTAAGTTTTAAGGTGAATTTTAAAAAAAAAATTACAAAAGGTTTTCTTGGAGCTTTAATTTTTAGCTTGAGGATTAAATTTACTATTTTCAGTGAGCAAAATAATCTTAGTGTTTCAAACGGACAAATTGAATTAATAGGAATCTAAAATTTTGAGATTTAATTTTTTTTTCAATTTCTACAGACGACGAAGTCAAATTGTGAGTATTTGTTTGCGGGAACACTCTATCACTGGATAATGCACATTTAGTGTAAAACACAGATACACGCACATACCCAAGTGGTAAGGGGCACCTCGGCGTGATGGTTAGCAAGAGATTGTCTCCTTAAAACCTCGAACACATAACTGAACGAGTGAGTTCGATCCAAATTTGGTTTCCCATACATTCGACCATTTGCCATATAATTTAAGGTACGCTTAGAAAATAAAATCACCATACGCAAATTTTAAGTGGGTCGGGATGTAAAAAACGTTTCAAAATGCCCCTCTTCATTCTTATTTAACAAAACATGTATTAAACAGGAATTGCTGCCAAAACACGCAACTCTCTCATATTCTCTTTATTTGTATGTGTGTGCGTGTATATATATATATATATAATGAGTGATATAAACTAATAAATTAAATTAAATATATATATAAATATATATATATGTTTAATTTAATTTATTAGTTTATATCACTCATTATTTATATATATATAAAATGAGTGATATAAACTAATAAATTAAACATTTTTAAATGTATTTTTTAAATATTTTGGAAGGAAAATTATTATTTTAAAATACGTTTTCCATAAAATTTAACACACCTTTTTGGGTTTTCACCTCTTTTTGCCAAAAAATGAATTCCATTTTTCGTACAGACGGAATTAATTTTTCTTTTGTGAATTTCATGCACTGACATCAGATGATAAATAAGCCTGAATAATCTTTATTTTACATCTTTTATTAAGCTAGTGTCATCAATTCTTTCTCTTCTTAATCAATACGACCGAATTAGACGAATTGCAGTTTAAAAAATATTTGAATTATTTCAAAAATAACTATTCTTTCACCTTTTGAAAACATGATGTAACACTGCACTTCATTCATAGGATTATTTTTTTTATTTTTTTATTTACCTTTTTTAGTTTTTATCAAGGTGCAACCCAAATGATGGTGGTATTTTTAACCAGCATGAACCGAATGTATCTGTGAAATGTATCCTTTATAATTCTGAGTGCCGGTTTATAAGGGGGGGCGACCAGTGGGAATTAAGTGTTAGACTAAGTAAGATATTTCTTTCAATGTCAAAAGAAATTCCTCTGCTTACGTAGGGCTTCTTTTACCTTATTTTTGTTTTATTTTCAGCCAATACTTTCTCTTCTATTCATGCTTTTAAAGCGTGTTTCTTGAGTTTTTTTTAAAAAATTAACTATATTCGTAATAAGTAAAACATATTCACGTCCTTTAGTTTTAAATTAATCTCATTAAATTAGTTTGTTTTTTTTTTCAGTTTAAAAATAAATTGTCAGGTTTAAAACTTAAAAGTTATTTCTTCTCTTCTTGTTTACTTTGCGGGCCATAAAAAACATTTTTTTCTGGAGATCAAATTTCTTCAAAAGAAACTTGGGAACAGGTTCAGGGGAATTTACTTATTTGAAATATAAAGTCTGTTTCCAAAACTTAAAAGATTTTAGAAAAAAAAAAAAAAAAGAAAAGAAAAGTTGACACACGTGGTTTTTATAAAATTGGAAACTGTAAATTATTAAATTTTTAGTAAAATGCCGAGACTGAAGCAACGAAGAGAGTGTAAAATTTTGATAATAATGATTATAGGTAGCTCTCTACTCATTTTTGATAACTAACTTTTAAATTGAATTTTAAAAAAAGTGAGGCGTGTAATGCTGAAAAATGTTTCCTTTTCGGTGGACATAAATTTTTGGATATTTGGACGGCAATCTTTTTTTTACATATTTCAATAAATTTTAAAAACACTAAAAAAAAAAAATGAATAAAACGCTTAAAAAAATTCCTTCTCTGTCATATTAAAAAATATAAATATATATCTGCAAATAAATATAACACTCACGTCTGTTTATACACGCATCTGTGTGCATGTATATATATGCACGCGTGTATATATGTATATATATATATATATATATATATGTTTGTGTGTGTATGTGTGCATACACAAACATATATGCACGCGTGTGTACAGTGTAAATATATATGCATATGTGTGCATGTATATAAATATATATACGCACGTGTGTGTGTGTATGTGTGTGTGTGGTGATTTTCTAAGTGCAGCTTAGATTTGACACAAGGCTGAAAGTATGGAGCACCTAGTAAGAATCAAACTCGCTACTTAATTTTAACGATACTAACGAGATAAGCTTGCTAACCATTACAGTACGACGAGGTGCACAATATATATATATATACACACACACACGCACACACACACATACATATATATATATATATATATATATATATATATATATACATACACACACATACATACATATATATATATATATACACACACATACATATATATATATATATATATATATATATACACACACACACATACGTGTCTGTAATGTAGGTATGAACGCATATTTGCACATACTTCTTTTCTATATCAGAATTGTAACCCGAAATTTTCAAAGTACAGTTTGAAATTGTGTCATCAGTGAAATAAATTCACGTCCAGAGAATGAGATTATGTTGAAAACTAAATATTTGTACGGCACTTTTAATTAGTTAGTACGTTACAGATTAAGTTGTATGAGAAACTGGCAGGATGGTAAAATTATTTACTAAAAATATTTTATTAAAATACAGCACCAGTTTTGAAAATTGCTTTGAAATGTTTCGTCCATGGACCGGTATCACCACAGATGAAGCCGGTTCATCCCCGAAATATTTCGAAATAGAAATATTCTTGGACGCTTTTCTTATCCAAATGAATAAGTAACGAAGATTGTAATATTCAAACTTGCAAAACAGTGCTCAATATAAAAATAGACCAATGAATATTTTTTATAATCATTATACTTTAGAACATGTAGTTTGTACATGTTCTAAAGCATAATTAATATATATATATATATATATATATATATATATAATTCATTTGCGTTTCTTTCTGCGATGGGTTAACCATTTCAGCACGCCTACTGGGTGACGTGGATGGAGTTGATTCTCTCTCACGGGTTGCCTCCCTTCTACAACAAGTCATCTCGATCCAAATAGGTTTTTTTTTCTTCCGACATGTAAATAACTTACACACACGCATTTGTCTTTTTCCAGTGCCCGCCACTGTTCCTTACTTCTCTGCCACTGTCTTTCACACACACACACACACACACACACACACACACACACCATATGAAGCTTATTCTCTGTATATCTCTCTACCTACAGTACATGAACTGTTACACGAAATTATTAACAATTAACATTTTTTTTATTAATTACTCACCTTTAGGATCTATCTCAGCTCAGCCTAAAATTAATAATTATTGATTATCTGCCCCGTACTCGGAATGGTAATTTACTTAGAAACTTTTATTTTTAATTGGTATTGGAAGGATGTGCATTGTGGTGCATTGGATATCGGCTCGGAACGAGAAATCGGGGAGCCGAGTTCGAATTCCAGCCAAATTCATTGCATTCACTTACGCGGGAAAGGTATTAATTTAAATCCGTCACTTCCTTCCAGTTATGGGTTAAGTAACAGGACAGATTGGGTTCTATAGCCTTGGTCGGCAACCAGTCTACCGCAGAAAGCAATGGCAACCTATTGCAGGATAATCTTCTGCCCAGTCAGTCATGTCCCTCTCGAGACATGATCGCCCAAGCGTGTATCACGTATGGCACTTAACTGACTGAATTGGTTAAACAATAATATTTACACATTTTAGACACTTAGTAGTTGTTCACTCACAAAAGAGAAAATAATTTTTACTAAGACAACAAAAATGTTTTTAAAATAATAAAATGCTTTTAAAATCGCCAGTTCATCTACACTAATAAATTTGGGTGCAGGTTTTTACAACGTTTCACTATTCTCGGCGGGTCCTCTTCTTCTTTTTCTACACAATAGTTCACCCTCTATAAGTCCCGGGGGCCACTCAAGGTAGAAGGTTACTTGGCTGGTTAGTTTAGGAAGGAGGGTGAACATAACAGTTGATTCTCTAGACTTGAACAGATTAAGATTGCAATAATCGGCGAAATATCATCTTCTTGTGAGTTTTTGTTGTTCCATGGAGAGAATCTTTTTTTTTGAGTAGAACTTAGTTCTTGCCGATGGAATGTACTACGAGGGTGGATGTTTTGCTACTATTTTTAAATGTCACGTCGGGTAATGTGGGATAAAATAGATGATGGCATAGGAAAGAAAAAGAATAAATGAAATTGAAATTACACAAAAAACGCGTAAAATGACAATAACATTAACAAGTTTTTAAAAATTCACATAAAAACTTTTCCAACACAGGATCTTTCCCTCAATTGGTCTTGATAAAAAGAAATTTATCATTATCCTATATTTAGTAAAAAAGTATAAAACTTTTATATTTAGCGGGTTTCTTTAAGATATCTTGAGTGCGTGAACAGACCCATTAAACTTACTATATAATAGAATTTTTTTTTTTTAATGCGGGTATCGACTAAAAATATAGCGTTAAAAGTAATGTTGCATTAATCGTTAGGTTGTACTGATATGAATATACACACACACATTAAAAGCAAGATGCCATTTATGAGGAAATAATGGATTTAATCCAACAAATTCATTTCAAATGTTATTAGTGGATGCTCATACTTGAAATAGACGTCCCATTTTTATTTTTATCTTAAACAATGTGCATTATTATGTATATCGGCCCATGTTTTCTAGAAATTTTAATTAAGAAAATGTACTTTCAGTCAATTTTTTTTAAAGATTTATCACGTAGACGAAATGCACACTGATACGAGTTTCCACTAATTAATGTTTCACAAATTAAGGAATTGAAAGAACAGATAGATTACAAAAAACTATTGTTCATTGCATTTACTTTTATAAAGAGTGCTCGATACAGAATAGAGCTTAATATTGTAATTTTGTTATTACAATGGTTTATGAAAGCATTATATCACTACACAAAAATTTTCACGCTTCAGTCAGAACATTATTGCTCTTCTTCAAGTGCACCTGAAGAAGAGTAATATTGTTCTGAAGCATGAAATGTTTTGTGTAGTGATATAATGTTTTATAAACCACTGTAATAACAAAATTATTATATATATATATATATATATATATATATATATATATATATATATTATTAATTCAGATACTTTAATCCAAGCGGAAAAAGCAGGAAGGTAAATTCCAAAAACCCGATCCTAATTAATATTAAAAATTTTATTTTAATATTAAAAAATGATACAGGAAGAGAGCTCCATGTAATAAAATATTACAGAGCAAATATAATTTTAATATATATATATATATATATATATATATATATATATTAAAATTATATTTTAGAATATGTATAAATGTTTTGTTTATCCACTAATGTACACTTTGTAGTGGATAAAAAGAAATTTGTACATGTTCTAAAATATAATTTATAATAAATATTCACAGCTCTATTATAGAGCACTGTTTAATTAACGTTTTTGGACGTTGTAAATTTTTCTTCGTTCTTTATTCATTTATAAATATAATGTGTGTGTGTGGCTGACTATAACATCTATCAGTGTGACAAATTTTATATTTCTATGACATTTTTAATTTATTTGTTTAAACGCTATTTTTAACTGAGACTTATATTTGAGTAGATTATGTTATTTATTTATTTATTTATTTATTTATTTAAACAATAGATTTTACTGTTTATTTCCATGTAGTGGCTTTAATATTTATGAAATCTTGTTAGAAAAATATGTGTCCTGCCAGAGGTTGCATATTTTATAATTTATTTGGTTAAAAGTTTTTTTGTTTTTTTTTAATGGATACTCATATTTGAGGAGATACACTGTTTTATATTCATCAAAAAGTATATATATTTATTTCCATTTACCGGACTGAATATTCTAGAAATCTTGAGGCTGGTAGAGGGAGATAAATAGATAAAAACAGAGTATCTACTCAAATGCTTATCCATTAAAAATGATATTTAAACAAACAAATTAAAAATACACACACGCACACACATTATATATAATGTGTGTGTGATTTTTAATAGCAATTGTAATGAAATTGTCTAGAGAATAAAAAAAATTAAAAATTCCCAGCATGCCTCATTCATGCATATATGTTGTCGCACTAACATGACCAATTTTGTCTGACGAAGTCCTAAAGGATGAACAATGCTACAAGAAAACTTTTTCCCACTATGTCATCCGTTTTTCCCTAATATTGTTCTTCGTATAAGACAAGAAGAAAACTATATTTTGCCCGCTTATGTTTTTTTTGTCCAGTGTCGGACTCCCCCCCCCCTCCAAACAATCTCACCTTTTCTAATAGAAACAATGCTTTCCAAAGCAAACATATGCAAAAGAAAAACGATAAATTTCCATCATTTTAATATTTCATAACATAACATTATATTGCAGATAATAAAAATATCTCTTCAAATATGAACTGTGAGGTTTTTAAATCATTTAATAATTTCTGTTATGAATAATTAATGAGTGTTTTTTTCTAGTAGCCAACATTTTCTTTTTGCTTTATAGACTTATTATTTAGATAAAATTCATTTCATCTCTTTTTCTTGATAAAGTTCATCACAGGACAAAAAGCATAGGGGAGAAAATTATAGTTTTCCCCTTGTCTGTCTGCTTTATTTAATCATACTCAGATTATAACATAAGTATACTTTTGCTTTATATATATATATATATATATATATATATATAGTATACTCAGTAGTATACTTTATATATATATATATATATAAAGCAAATATATATATATATATATATATATATATATATAATGCAAAAATATACTTTGTTTTATATATATATATATATATATATATATATATTTGCTTTATATATTTTTTTTGCTTTATATATATATATATATATATATATGTATAAAGCAAAAGTATACTCAGTAGCATCATTATTAGCTACCTGATGAGATATTGTTTTTTCGATGTCAAAACAAAATGTACAATTTTGTAGTAAATTATAATTTGTACATGTTCTAAACTATAACTTATATATATGTATATATAATGTGTGTATATGTGATTAGAATAAGCACACAGTGAGGTGGCTAGCCTCATGGCTAATGTCATTAACAGTGGAATTAATAAGTGATGTTCAAACCCTAGGTAGGACACTTGGCATTCCCTTTGCAAGACTAATACTCTTGAGAAATAAAACCACTTTCCTGTCAAAAGTTAAGAAGTTGGAGCCCTTTGAAAGCAGTCCATGTTTAGCAACTTGATGGCATAAAAATTAATTTACAACTGAAACCATAACAGCATAGTTTGGCATGTTTGAAACATTATACACTAACTTTTTTACAATGATGTTCACCTTGTACAAAACACCAAGAGACATTCAAGATAAGGAATTGCAGAGTTAGAGGCATCGTTTATGCAAATATGTGGGAAAATAACAAAATATATTAAGATTGTAGTGATTGAGTAAGTCTGCTCTTAGGAATCCGTTCCAAAAAGCATGTGCATTGTTCATTTTTTATTTTGTCAGCTTCACAGTATAGTAGGGTCAGTTGGGCACCATCTGTGAGAAAAGGAGCACCATGACACTTCACCAGAAATTTGGAAATGGCATGTTGTACTGCTCGGTATTCACACCAAAAGTTCTAATATAAACATTTCAGTGTGTTTGGGTAACACAAAGAGGGCAATGTAAAGGATTCAGAAAGAGTTGGATGAATCTAATGGTGATTACGAAGGTATAGTAGCTCAGAAAACACACACTGATAATTCTGATAAGAAAAGAACTCCTGAATTTGTTGGTGAGGGCTTCAGACTCAACACAAAGGCCTACATAAAGTGCCTCGAGAAGGTAGTGCTGCTCTGGGTCAAGAGGGTTGCTGCTGGAAGACCCTCTGACTGGCAACAGGACTCTGCACCACGCCAAACCAGCTGGACAACTCAGCCATGGATGCCAGACAATTTCTGCGACCACATCATGACTTACATCTGGCCACTTAACTCTCCAGTCTCTAATTGTCTTGATTATTATGTGTGAGAGACAGCCGAATGAGTGACCAACAAAACTCCTTGTAAAACCAAAGATGACCAGAAGGCAATGATTATGACAGCATTCACTAACTTAAAAAAGGAGACCATCCAGAAGAGATGCAGGAGATTCTGAAGTCATCTGGAGGCTATGGTTGAAGCTAATGGCGATTTTGTTTCATAAACTTACTCTTTAGTATTTCAAATTACTTTTGTGTGATTTTGGTAAATATATCTGTTAAAACAAGGTGCCTGTTATTTTCTTTTTTGCATAATTTAGATGACTATTCATCCATCATACCCTGTACATATATTTATTCATATAAGGTTAAGGATTACTTTCAGATATATGTGTGTCTGTATATATATATATATATATATATATATATATATATATGTCTGAGAGATTTGTATTGGTGGTAGTCCTCTACACTAGTGCAAAAAAATTAATACATTTTCAACACAAAACCAGTTTTTTTTTCAAAATTGCTTGAAGAAAATTTCCTGGGAAGATTCCGTTTCTCTTGTAAAATTTCTTTATATATATATATATATATATATATATATAATCCACATACAAGCCTGTTTCACTGTATCACAGCTCATCAGTGTAGCTAGACACATCCACTTGCTTTTGGCTGGGATCGAAACTCAACCAAATTGTAGTCAGTTGGAGTCGCTACTCCCTAAGCCATAGGCGCATGGAATCAGAAAAGGGAAATTTTAACGTGTTTTATATAAGCCGTCTATACACACGCCAGTCACTGAAAGAACTAAATTTATTTCTGAAGAGTCACACATATATCGCAGAAGTGGAAACTGTTTTTAAAATTTTCTTCTAATATCCAAATGAAGAAAATAATTGCAATGTTCAAAAAATTAATTTAAAACAATGCTCAATATAAAAATAGAGAAATTAATATTTATTATTAATTGTACTTTAGAACTGATCTAAAGTATAACTAATAATAAAGTATAATTAATTATACATATATAATTGTGTATTTGGGCAGCAATCATTCTCTGATACATGTTTCATTAAAAATGACTAACACAGAACTTCAATGAAGTTTTTTTATTGCATTTTATTGTATGTGAACAGGAGCTTTCTTTTTTGGGTATTTGTGAGAGTAGAAATTATTCAATTGCTTGTCCATTCTAAGCACTTTTCAGCTAATCTATGAGCTATTTTCAGGTATTGTTATTGGTCCTGACCTGGCATCTTGGCTTCAGACATTTTCCCACAGCTGTAACATAGCTTGCCTGTGTCTTTGCTTTAAATATTTTCGTGGTAATTGTTCTGATGAACTTTCCTCTACGCTATCTTGACTTTATGAATTTAAGCACTGTACTAGATTGGCTGGATGTGCGTTCTGGTGCAGTGGATATTGACTCAGAACAACAAATCGGGGAGCCATGTTCAAATTCCAGTTGAGTTCTGTGTATTCACTTATGCACAAATACCCTTGGGAAAGGTATTAATCCTTCCAGTTATGGGTTAAATAACAGGACAGATTGGGTTCTTTAGCCTTGGTCCACAACCAGTCTACCGCAGAAAGCAATGGCAACCTACTGTGGGATAATCTTCTGCCCAGTTAGTCATGTCTCTTTCGAGACATGATCACCCAAGTGTGTATCACGTATGGCACTTAACTGACTGACTAGATTGGTTGCGGGGTCTCATTATTTTCCACATTAAATGGTTAGATGTAACTGCAAGTTCTATGTTAACAGTTTCTTCTTTCACACTTATCGTTTGTGGAACTCTCTTCTGACTTGTAACTTTCTGATCAATTTTGATCTTCAAATATTTAATCACAATGTCAATTTTTATCTTCTGTTTCCTTAATCACTATTTTTTTTTATTGTTCTCACTCCATAATGATATTTTTTTCTCTTTTTCTATCACACTCAGTAACCTCTTGCATCTTAGTGGCTTTATTGCCTTGCTTAGAGTGAAAAAGGTATGAAGCTTCAGGCTGATAGTTAAATGTTGTTAAAATGAAATCGCCAAATACATTAGCTCAAACTGTTTTTATTTTTCAAATTGCAGCAGTCGAGAACAACACTGTCTGTTTTCCATTCACCTTTCGTTGTGACAATGATTAATTGACTTACAAAGAAGTAGTCGTGTTTTAAAACTCAATGCAGTTTATTTTTACATTTGATGTTAAAATGGACCTAAATGCTCATTTTATCTTCTGACACTGAAAATTTGTTTGGAATCGTCAATATTTTTCAGGCTAATAATCTATCAGGTGTCATAAAAAAAAACAAAGCTGGTATTTGGTATTTCTTTTGTTTTATTTGTATATACATAAACAAAATGTTTTAATTTTCCCACTGAAATATATGCAGATAAATGAATATATGTTGATGTCAAAAGGAAAAGATGATTGGCTTATATGTGTGCATTTGTGTGCATGTATATATATATATATATATATATATATATATATATATATATATATATTGATTGTTTAATACTTACTCTTTGGTCTTAATATTTTATTATTAAGATATTATTTTTTTAATAATAAAATTTATTATTAAATAATTTAAAGGTTATTAAAAATTGCCTGAAGACACCACTCATGGTAGAAACCAAGGTAGTGAAATAACTCGTTTAAAAATGAAAAATATATATATATAGTTTTGTGTGTGTGTTTGTATTTCTGTGTGTATATAATTTTGTGTATGTCTATCTCTCTCTCTCTCTCTCTCTCTATATATATATATATATATATATATATATAGGTTTGTGTGTGTGTTTGTATTTCTATGTGTGTGTATAATTTTGTGTACGTATGTGTATATCTCTATCTCTCTCTCTCTCTATATATATATATATATATATATGCTTGTGTTTGTATATATGTGGTGTTTAGTTTATTTTGTTTTGCAGCATACCAACCTCAATGGATTATTGAAAGCGGTCAAGATTTTTAGGATAGGTTCGTATGACAAGAATATGTATTCTTTGTAAGTCAGTAGATCAGGTTTCGTTGATGCATTTTAGTCAAGAGTGTTTTTGTCGAGAGTCTAATTTTATTGTTGGTAATATTTTTTTTTAAATATATCTCTAGTAATTAAATGTATTGCTGGTATTTTTTAATGCTTTCATAGTGTATTTACCCCAGTTTGGTGGTTAACTATATGCCCATAGGTGGGACCCTAACAGATGCAACTACCCACGGTCAGGGTGGACCAGTATACAATAGCAATTAAGAGGTGGTTCCATGCTCCTTGTAACCTCCCAGTCAGAGGCCTTGCTGCCAGATGAAGTTTATCATCATACCCAGGACTCACATATAGTATATAGTCATAAACAAGAAGCTTTAATGAGGCGAGGGTATCTCTCTGCGGAAGTGCAGTTGGTGTATTCTGATGCTCCACCTGAAAGTGCGTTATGAGTGTGTGTTTGTGTTTGTATATACAGGGTGCAATGAAGGAAAACAGCACCGACATCTCATTTTAGCAGTTATAGTTATCAAAATTACACAATAATATCTTGAAATATTAAAGAGTAAATTTATTCAATACAAATCGCCATAGACTTCAAGCACAGCATCCAGACAACTTCAGAATCACTTACAACTCTTCTGGACAGTCTCCTTGTTTAAGTCGGCGAATGCTGCCATAATCCTTGTCTATAGTTCATCGTTGGTGTTACGGCATTACTTCCTCAAGGTACTTGAGGTAGGTCTGTGTTGAGTCTGTAAGCCTCACCAACAAATTCGGTAGTTCTTTTCATATCAGGATGATCAGAGTGAGTTCTATGAGCTGCCATACCTTCATAATCACCATTAGACTCATCCAACTCTTTTTGAATCCTCTGAACTCTCCTCACATTGATACCGAAACTCTCCGAGGTGTTTGTATTAAAGCTTCCAGCATGAATACTAAGCAGGGCGGCATGCCATTTCCAAATTTCAGGCAGAGTGAATTGCATCATGGTGATTTTTTTTCTCACAGATGGTGCCCAACTGACCCTACTATACTGTGAAGTCAACAAAATCAAAGACAAATAATGTGCATGTGCAAAATTAAAAATATAAAACGGCGACAATTTAGTCATCGCACCTGTATACACCTGAAATTGTTGCCATGCATATTTGTTTTTGTATTTGAGCGTGCGTATATCTGTGCATATTTATTTCTTCATTTCGTTGTCTTCTATTATTTAATTATTTTTTATTTCTTTTATTTTCTTTCTTTTTTTCCTATCTTATTTTTTCATAGTTCTTATTAATTTTTTAATTTTTAATTTTTAATTTTTTTATTCTTAGAAAGAAATATTTACTGAATGCATCATCCCTAATATAAACAAACCTAGTGATGTCCCCTTCAATGTACGAACAATAAAATTCGGATCCTGAAATAATAGATTTTTTTTTCTCCCACAATTTGTAATTCCTATTCCATTTCTTGGGTTTTGGTATAAATCTAACTAAATTATAAATTTAATAAATAAAAATAATCACATGCTCGATTTACAATTTATGACGACCTTAACTTACAAAAATGGTAATACCTAAAATAATAATTCAAATTGCAAAATGATCAGTTTATTATATGCACCTGATGATTGCATAACGCATGAAACTTCAATTCATGCTTAAAATGTAGTATAATATGCCAATTTATTAATATATACTTTTTTACTCTGTTATATTGCATTCAGCACTATTCTATTAACACCTGATAAATATTTATATATTGATGTGAATCAGCGCATATATACGTACATATATTTACCTATATATATATATATATATATATATATATATCCATACCTTACGCTCTCACACCCTGATTGAGCACTCTGGAAGAATGGTAGACTTTGAAAAAACAGTAGCTACTCTAGCATCTATGCATCGTTCATTCAGTAATTAATTAGAACACTCTCACTACTGGTGTATGAATACATGGTATATCACATGCTAAAAATCTGCCTCCTTCTACCGGGCGCCCATAGCACAGAGGTAGAATCGCCAGCTGACGCCAATTCAGTCGGGTTTCGATCCTGGGTAAAAAGCAATCGGATGTCTAACCGTACTGATGAGCTGTGATACAGCGAAACAGATCTGTCTCCAAATGACTATATATATATATATATATATATATATATATATAAATATCCAAGTGAAAAGGAACAAGGAAAATATTAACAACATTCAAAACATAATATATATATATATATTTCATTTGTAAATAAGTTATTACACTACATACATTTCTACCATGTGGTGTTTTCAAGTAATTTGCAAATTGTCTGAAGACACCACATGGTAGAGACCTAAGTTGCAAAATAAGATGTTTACAAATTTACAAAAGTTTTACAATATAATTGTATTGAAATACTTTTTAATGCAACTGTGTACTAGTCTAATTTAATTATGACCCAAAACTTAGTAATTAAATAACTATATATATATATATATATATATATATTTACCACCATACCTACCTATATATATATATATATATATATATATATATATATATTTACTTTCATACCTATATATATTTACCTCTATGCACACACACACACACACACACACACACACACACATATATATATAGAATTTATCACATAAATATGTTATAATATCACTACAAAAGTAGCTATTTTGTTTTGAGAATACTTGTGTCTTATCAAGTGATGTTATAAATTCTAAATAATATTATTCGCTCTACTTTGTATTGAACACGTTTTTAGATTAGTGTTTGGATACAAAATTTTATTCCATCCATACCTACCCTATATATATATATATATATATATATATATATAATTATTCTAAGTTATAATCTGAGGAAAGAAACAGCATGATTTGAATAGGAAAATTATATTTTGTTTTAACCTATGTGTTTCATCTACTGACAGACTTTGTCTAGGCAAAAAACAAAATGAATTTTATTTAACATAAAATGTCTAAAAACAAACAGTTGTTGGTTGCTGAAAAAACTCTCATAAATATTCATAATGTCAACTGAAAATATTCAACATTTAAAAAACATCATTTTTCATAATCAAATAGACATTTTTTATATGAAGTTTACACACACACACACACACACACACACACGCACATATATATATTGATCAGGACCACAAATGCCCACACTAAGAACAGTTCTTAAAATGGTATGTATAAGAAATCATAAGTGTTCCTCACAATATATTGGTAAAACTTATTTAGCCATTACATTTGTTTGGCATGAAAATAATTTCAACCACAATTTCGATCTCAAAAATGAAAGAGAAAGTAATCAAATAATTCTTGTAAGTGCAGTTTTCAATTCTTGCCAAAATGTTAACTTAACCCTGGAGATATATATGTATAGTGTTTCATAGGTGAAAACAAGCTCTATCCAATGATATATATATATATATATGTATATGTACACAAACACACACACACCATGTGTGTGCATTTATTATTAGGAAATTTGTCTGAAATGTAATTGCAATAAACAAAATTTCTTTAAAAAAATGTTGCTCTTTACCGAAAACTTGTATAGATTAAAATTTATTTCCCAAATTCCCCTAATATATACACTACAGTTCAAAAATTCCCAGCCCAGAACTAGCAAAGGATGAATTTGACAAAAGAGTGAAAAAAAAATGAATAAGAGCTTATAAAGTCATTTAAAAAAGAATGGAATCAATTATTGAGAAACTTTTGCAACAAATGGCAGAACTCGGTGCAGCAATAATCATAAATTTTATTTTTGTTTTTTGTCATAATAAGATTTCATGTCCCACTCCATGTCTGATAATTTTCTCTTATTTAAAGTACAAAATAAATTCTTTTGGGGTGAATTTAAAAAAATTATCTTAGGCCGCCTCAAACTTTTGAACATGCTTACATACATACATACATACATACATACATATCTATCTATCTATCTATATATATATATATATATATATATATATATATGTATGTATATATATCATTATTATAATAATAGCATACTGCAACTTAATAGCTATAAAGTTTTGGTGCTTAATATACCATCACCAAGCAGTGAAATCAGTAGTTTCACTGCCTAACTGTAAAAATAATAAAGATAACAATATATTTATGCTCTAATTTTATATTGAGCACTTTTAAAAGTAAATATAACTGTGGAATATACTTCTATTAGTATTAACTTATCTATTTATCTATCTATCTACATATATATATATATTTTTTTTTTTTTTTCATTTGTAAACAAATTATTACGTGACCTAGGTTTTTACCATGAGTGGTGTCTTCAGGTGATTTGCAGTAACTTTTTAATACAAATATACATTGGTCTAATGTTATTATGACCAAAAACTTTCAAATATACGCACCATAGTGGGGGCGCTAGAGGGTGTCATCAGTGATGTCTTTGCATGGATCACAAGTGGGTTTCAGGTCTCTCAACATCATATCCCCCCTCACCGCGCCGACCCGACCCAACCAGAGATGATCAGTTTCTGGTCCACCCTCAATCAGCGCTTTCAGACACTGGAAAAAATTTATAAGTAATTAAACAAACAATATATATATATATATATATATATATATATATGATCAGAACCAAAAATTCCCATAATAAAAATAATTCTGAAAAAGACACATATAAAAAATCATATCTGTTCCTTACTATATATTGGTAAAACTTACAGAAATAAAATAAAAAACAAACAAAATGAAACATATATGTGTGTACATATATATTTTTTAATCAGTAATGTAGTAACGCCATTTATGAGCAGGGGGCTACATAGGAAAAAAGATTAGATAGGAGGAGAGTAAAGAGAAAGATGAACCATTTACAGGGGGTGTCAGAGAAGGGAGCAAGAGAAGGATGGGGTGTATATAGTTTAGAACATGTACAAATTATTATAATAAATATTCACAGCTCTATTTTATATCGACCACTGTTTTAAATTAATGTTTTGAACGTTATCAATTTTTTCTTTGTTCCTTATTCACTTGGATATATGTATATATATATATATGCTTAGAAAAACAAAACTATGTTTTATATATATAAAACCCATCTGTGTTTCCTTTACTATTTTTTGCACCTTTTATGTGAATCTTTTTGAACATATTATTTCCCAAGTATTTATAACATAATACATGCAAACCCATTATTCCCCATTATTTCTATGTGTGTGTGTGTGTGTGTGTGTGTGTG
Organism: Ascarosepion bandense; assembly: GCA_037127315.1. NCBI lineage: Eukaryota > Metazoa > Mollusca > Cephalopoda > Sepiida > Sepiidae > Ascarosepion > Ascarosepion bandense. The sequence goes on along the minus strand of JBBBDQ010000598.1, from coordinate 2,431,937 downwards.
TGTGTGTGCGGTGTGTGTGTGTGTGTGTGTGTGCGCGCGTGTGCGTGTGTGTGTGCGTGTGTGCGTGTGTGTGCGTGTGTGTGTGTGTATGTGTGTGTATGCGTGTGCGTGTGTGTGTGTGTATGCGTATGTGTGCGTGTGTATGTGTGTGTGTGTGTGCGCGTGTGCGTGTGTGTATGTGTATGTGTGCGTGTGTATGTGTGTGTGTGCGTGTGTGTGTGTTTAGCATATCAAGTCTTTCTCTGTTATTTCTAATCTTTCCTAAACTTTTGACTGCTAAGTAAAATTTTGTCCAACGGAGAATTTTAAGACGTTTAAGAATGAAGCTTACCCTGAAAAAACATGCTTGGAGGTAATCAATATTCAATTAACAAAATGATTCTTGTTTGTTAATCGAATATTGATTACTTACAAGCATTCTTTTCAGTTTAAGCTTCATTCTTCTAGAACGTGTGTGTGTGTGTTTGTGAGAAAGAGAGAGCAGTGAATTAGATTGTGAGTGAGAAATCATCCGGGGAGAGGACAAGTAAGAAATGATTACCAATAAATAGATGTGCGGTGATAGATGTACACAGACTGAAAGTGATAGATAGATACAAACAGACTGAAAGTGATAGATAGATATGAACAGACTGAAAGTGATAGATAGATAGACATGAACAGACTGAAATAGATAGATAGATACGAACAGACTGAAATAGATAGATAGATACGAACAGACTGAAAGTGATAGATAGATACGAATAGACTGAAAGTGATAGATAGATAGAACAGACTGAAAGTGATAGATAGATACGAACAGACTGAAAGTGATAGATAGATACAAACAGACTGAAAGTGATAGATAGATACAAACAGACTGAAAGTGATAGATAGATACAAACAGACTGAAAGTGATAGATAGATACAAACAGACTGAAAGTGATAGATAGATACGAAACAGACTGAAAGTGATAGATAGATACGAACAGACTGAAAGTGATAGATAGATACGAACAGACTGAAAGTGATAGATAGATACGAACAGACTGAAAGTGATAGATAGATACGAACAGACTGAAAGTGATAGATAGATACGAACAGACTGAAAGTGATAGATAGATACGAACAGACTGAAAGTGATAGATAGATACGAACAGACTGAAAGTGATAGATAGATACAAACAGACTGAAAGTGATAGATAGATACAAACAGACTGAAAGTGATAGATAGATACAAACAGACTGAAAGTGATAGATAGATACAAACAGACTGAAAGTGATAGATAGATACAAACAGACTGAAAGTGATAGATAGATACAAACAGACTGAAAGTGATAGATAGATACAAACAGACTGAAAGTGATAGATACATATGAACAGACTGAAATAGATAGATAGATACGAACAGACTGAAATAGATAGATACGAACAGACTGAAAGTGATAGATAGATACAAACAGACTGAAAGTGATAGATAGATACAAACAGACTGAAAGTGATAGATACATATGAACAGACTGAAATAGATAGATATGAACAGACTGAAATAGATAGATAGATACGAACCGACTGAAATAGATAGATAGATACAAACAGACTGAAAGTGATAGATAGATATGAACAGACTGAAATAGATACCTAGATATGAACAGACTGAAAGTGATAGATAGATACGAACAGACTGAAATAGATAGATAGATACAAACAGACTGAAAGTGATAGATAGATATGAACAGACTGAAGTAGATAGATAGATACAAACAGACTGAAATAGATAGATAGATATGAACAGACTGAAAGTGATAGATAGATATGAACAGACTGAAATAGATAGATAGATATGAACAGACTGAAATAGATAGATAGATATGAATGGACTGAAATAGATAGATTGATACGAACGGACTGAAATAGATAGATTGATACGAACGGACTGAAAGTGATAGATAGATAC
>JBBBDQ010000598.1:2422500-2425000 GCA_037127315.1 Ascarosepion bandense | reverse complement strand
TATATATGTGTGTGTATATATGCATATATATATATATGTCTGTACATATATATTTATTTATATGTGTACATATTTAAATTTGTCTGTATATATATGTGTGTATATTTGTATGTATATATGTATGTATATATGTGTGTATATGTATGTATATATGTATACATATATGCTTATATATATATATATATATACTAAAATATATATCTATACTTATAGGTTGATTTTCTAAACTCTGCTTAGATGTGGCACAAGGCCAAAAGTATGGGACACCTAGTGAGGATCGAACTCACTACACAATTTTAATCAGTTTTAGTGAAACACGTTTGCTACACATTACACCACGCAATGATGCCTGATATCTATCCTTATATATGCATATATGCATATGTATATGCTAACATTACCCTATATCCCAATATACATATATATTTCCTTATGTTTTATTTAATAGAATACTTAGATCCTGACATAGTGTAAATTTACCAATTTTATAAATGGAAATCTTTTCTCTCTTTTTATGCATTATTTCCATTTATCAAATTGGTAATATTCTTATAAACATGCAAGTACGTGCACATGAATATATATATGTATGTGTGTGTGTGTGTGTGTGTGTGTGTGTGTGTGCAGGTATATGAATATGTTTATATATGTGTATATATATGTGTGTGTGTGTGTACAGGTATATGAATATGTTTATATATGTGTATATATATATGTGTGTGTGTGTACAGGTATATGAATATGTTTATATATGTGTAAATATATATATATGTGTGTGTATATATATGCGTGTATATATATATATACACATATACACACTTTTGTGCATATATGTATGTGTATATATGTGTATATATGTATATATCTGTATGTTAGTATATTAATATATATACATATATGCTTATATATATATATAAATATGTATATTTATAAATATATATATATGTGTGTGTGTATATATATATATATATATATATATATATATATATATATATATGCTGTTAAATATAAGAGACAATGAATGTCTATTATGTTTAATCATGAGCTGTTCTAAACCTCATATTTTTGCTTTAATTTAAAATCATCGGTGATGGTGGATGTTATAATATTTCTGTTTAAACAACCTCTCTGAAGATGGCTCATGTGAGCTGAAAGCTTAGAAGAAAATCAATAAATAATTATCCAAATGTTGGAGAATTTTTGTCTTTATTTTCAACTGAAATTAAAGCAAAAATACGACGTTTAGAACGGCTCATGTTTAAACATAATAGACATTCATTGTCTCTTATATTTAACAGCATATGTTTAGAAAATTACTTGCTGCCTTGATATACTAAATATATATATATATATATATTCATTTAGATAAGTGTGAGTTTGTGACCCTAGGGTCGCAAACTCACACCTATCTAAATGAATATGTTAGCTCTGTCACTGATACTGAGCACTTTCAAATAAGTACCATGCATATATAATATATAAATGATAATATATATATAACAAATTGCACATATATATATATATATATATATATATATATAGGTGTGAGTATGCAACCCTGGGTTTCACATTCTTGTGATTGTCAGACAAACTGATTAATTTTTTTAAAAATTGGCTATATGTAGGGCTGCGTATATTGGTGTATTTTTGTGGAAGTCTATCTAAATGAATATGTCAGCTCTATAATTGATATTGAACACTTTCAAATAAGTACCACGCATATATAATATACAAATAATATAATATATATAACAAATTGCATATATATATTGATATTTATAATTATATACATACACTTTTTAAACATATATATATATATAAAATATAAATGGCTGTGTGGCTGAATGGTTAGAACATTTGCTTTCTGACCATGCAGCCCAGGTTCAAATCACACTATGTTTGATTTGTCAGGAAAAGTACTTCTTGATGTTATCAGTCTCGAAGAAGTAATCCCAGCGCGTGTCACCACTGATTCATGCCTTGTAAGTGAAATTTGATAAACAACTCCATTTGGTGGTTGTGAAGTCACATGTCATCTTCAATGAGGTTTTGAGCATTCTGGTGTTGTTCAGACTGTTGATCATGCTGGATAATGAGCTCTGTCCCAGAAACATTATCTAATGTCTGCTCAGAATAGTTGCAGTTTAAACCACATGAGTGCCTTGTGGGTGTTGAACAAACATAAGTGTGCCTGAGCAGGTGTCTGCAGTGTGGATTAGGTAGCTGCTTTGGTAGACAGGTATCCTCGAATATGAGTGGCCAGCAATTATTATTATATGTATGTATAAAAACATACTTATATACATGCATTTATATCTATATATCTATATATATATATATATATATATATATATATATATATATATATATATATATATATATAAAGTTAGTAAGTGTCGTATGGTGATGTTGTGTTGAAAGAGCACTTATTGGGCTGAAGCTTTTCCCACAGTAGGTTGCCATTTCTTTCTGTGGTAGACTTCTTGCCAACCAACGTTAT
>JBBBDQ010000598.1:2410000-2417500 GCA_037127315.1 Ascarosepion bandense | reverse complement strand
CAATCTCCAGGAGTTTAAATGTAAGGTCAATAGACACCTCCTAACACAATAACTTGCTTCCATTCTTTCAAACACTCTTCCCATCCACCCAACTACCTATCACCCCCCTTCTGACATTTCCTATATCTAACCACTCTTTCTATTTACCTTCCCCTATGTAGCCCCAAGTGCAATAGTGGCAGTGGAATTCCTTGCTTGGGGTGAAATGATTAAAAAAAAACAAAAAAAAACACACACACACACATATATATATATAGATGATCATCCACGTATACTGTCTTAATATGTATAGGAAAGAATATTAATAAAAAGTTTTGAATTTAAAAATGTACTTTTTTTGAACAGTATTTGTTTATTTTTATTATATTTTATATTTCAGACTGTCCTCGGTCCTTCATCAGAAACAAGTGATTTTTAAATTTATATATATATTTATATATATATATTTATATATATATATAAATAAAATAAAGACAAGAGGATATTCTCTAATTTGATGTATATATGTGTTTTTGTTTTCCATGTTGACAATTTGTAAAATTATACTCAGTTATGATCTGAGATTAAGGACAGGATGGTTAATATATCTTCTTGTCCTCATTTTATTTAACCATTCTGTTCTTAATCTCAGATCATAACTGAATATATTTTTACATATATATATATATATATGAAATGATTTGTTCAAACATTATTTTTGATCAATACAAGTTTTTAAGCAGCCTGATTATTTATGGTAAATTTTTGTTACGAAAATTTGTGTCATTCGGCAGGATCCAAACCTGCAACCCCTATCCTCATATAATACCGTTTGATTATAAACAGAATATCTACATATCTACTTATGTGAGTATCGATCAAAAATAATGTTCAAACAATTCATTTCAAATTGTTGGTTGTTTGTAACCAGCTTCACTAATCTTCGTTAATTTCCATAATATATATTTTTATATATATATAAACACACACACACACACACACACACACACACACACACACATGTATATATATATATATATATATATATATATATATATCTTTAAAAATAGACATGTTGATATATATGCGTAATTGGGTGGGAAGGGTTAATTACTTCCTTTCATTTCTCTCTTCCCCATTTAAAAACCTACTTCCTTACTTTGTCTCTATCAACCAGATGTACTATGTAAAGAAGAACGGGCTGGGAGAAAAAGCCTAATCTCTTTCAAAGCCCCTTTTCTTATTCTCTAAATAGAATTGACATTCTGCAGGAATTTACTGCCCGTTTTGTCTTTTTATTTTCTCTCTTTTACAAACCTTCCTCCACCCCACCCTCACCAGTTTTGTACTGAAAGCAAAACAAAAAGAAATCTAGGAAAGCTCAACTATTCAAGTTCTTGTAAAGCATTTCTTTCAATCTGATGCGTTCCAAGACAAAAGCGAAACATGAAATTAATGGGAAAATTATTTAACAACTTTTTATTAAATATTTCTTTCTTTAAAATCTTGTGAAAAAAAATTTTGGTCTTTAATTTTGAATTAAAATCTTATCATTTTTCAGGAGATTTTATCCCATTTTTCTAAAGCGTCGTTCGTCACTCTTGTTGTATTATGATATATAACAATGCAATTGTATCTGTACTTTTTTATAAAATATATATTCAAAAATATAAGTCTTAATTAAATATTTCTTTCTTTAAAATATTTAAAAAAATGTTTGTCTTTTATTCTGACTTAAATGTTATATGATTAAAAAAACATTTTGCAGACAATTTTATTACACTTAAAAAGTCCTGTTGCTGAGTAGTGGATTGGTGGACACTTAGTTTGAGGTTCAAGTCCTAGTATCTGTTTATTATTGCTTATTGACTCACATTCACTTAAAATAAATTCTGAGACTTTTATCTGGCAAGCATAAAGCATAATTATTTCACTCAAAATCACAGTTAGTCTCATATTAATAAAATCTATATTAGATTGATAGATATTCTTTGAAAGCATTTTGTTAATTTTCTTTTAAAATAATCATGAAGAATATATTTTAATTAAAGTAAAGAAAACTTTGCTTGCAATATTAATTATAATGTTTTAAATAACTGTAAAATATTTGAAAAAAGGTGTTCTTTTTTTCTTCTGCTTCTTTTTTATCAAAATTTGCAGCAAGACAACATCTACATGATAACCATGTAGCCCATTATTTTGTGATATGAAACAGAGCCCAGTCAGAAAGGAAAATAAAGAGTCAGTTCTGTAACAGGCTTCCATAGATTTTGTTGTATATGCCCCCATATATAAAGATTTATGAACTTTTTTCCCCCTCATTACTTTGGGAACGAAGATGAAGGAAAACTTGAAGCAGGTGAAATGTGGTTCTACAGGAGGGTGCTGCGGATATCATGTGAGCAATGACGAGGTTTTGAAAATGATGTAGACAAAAAGGAAATTAATACTGAACATCAGGAAGAAAGAACTAAAGTTCCTGGGACATGCAATGAGGAAAGAGGGCTTGGAGAACCTCTTGCTAACAGGTCAGATAGAGAGAAAAAGAGACAGAGGAAAGCAGCAGATAACATATTTGAAGGACCTGATCAGGTGGATGACAGAACGAGGATTGCATGGTGCAAACGTGCTAAGAGCCACCAGGGACAGGGAGATGTGGAAAGCCATGATCAGGGACACGGCACATAGAAAAAGAAGATATATGCCAATTGTTTATAAGAAATTATAATGTGGATATAAAGTGGGGGATCAAATCTAGATTATAATGAATATATAAACTGATCCCTCATTTGTGGCCATGCTAGTTTCTATACATTTATATTCTAGATTTATGAGCTTCAGCTAGTGGATGGCAGTGCGAGGTTTGGGTGGTGTAACAGGAGTAAGCGCGTTAAGATAGGGACAGGGAGATGTGGAAAGCCATGATCGCCTATCTTCTGAAAGAACAGGTCACATAAAAGAAGAAGAAAAGACTTTGGGAAGGTCCTGAAATCAGCCATTTTTGTATTCAAAGTGATATTTTTTTATTAATTGGCAAAAAAGAGAAAAACTAAAAATTTTAAAAAATATCAGTCTTGTAATTTGCAAACTAAATCAAAATTTTACAAAGTGTAGTATACTTAAAACAGCTATAAAAAGCAGAGTAGGAAGATCATGTTGCATCAGTCAATCAACAGAAAGGGCATTGAAAATTAGCATGTGCCATCTTTAAACTGGAATCAAATATAAATTAAAAGAACTATAGAACTATACACTTTTCCATCTCATCAAATAATCCAAGGAGATATATTTATATATATATATATACTTTTTTCATTTTTAAATGAGTTATTTTACTACCCAGGTTTTTACCATGAGCGGTGTCTTCAGGCAATTTTAAATAACTGATTTTAACATTTACCGTTTTTCTTTTTAAGAACACTCTTGTAACGGTGTTTTATTTGAATGCTCACATGGCAGGGAATTTATGAACGTGAAATTTTTAAATTAAAACGGATTATGGAGTTTTCATCCATGGTTGTATGAACCTAAGAGGTATTTCTTAGTGTGGATGCATTTGGTCATAACTTCCGTTCTTTCATTTAACAGTTCGTCTTTATTTGGGAATATCATAATTTCTAATTTTTCTTCTTTGCACAGTCTATATATTTTTCCACCATTGTAAGGCTTGGAGATATATATATATATATATATATATATTGTCATCCACAGACAGATCTGTTTTGCTGCATCACAGCCCACCAGCACGGTTAGACTCCAATTGCTACATAACCCAGGCTCGAAACCCGACTGAATTGGCGTCACTTGATGGCTCTACCCCTGGGATATATATATATGAAGAAATAGATTAAATTCGACATATTTTCTGCATCTGGCTTGTCAATTTTGTACAATTTTTAAAGTTTTTTAGTTTAAACGTGTAACTTATAAAATTGTAGAAAATTGGCTAGCCACGTGTGGAAATTGAAATTAAAATATGGAAAAGACCCAGACATGACGTGGAGCATAATAAAAACAGCCAGGCCTTACAACGGTTGTAAAATATGTAGAATGTGCCAGGAAGAAAAGTTACCTATTATGCTATTCCCAAACAAAAATGAATGACTAAATGAAAAAACAGAAATTATGACCAAGTGTAACCATACCAACAAATATCTACTAGGATAATGCAATAATGGATGAAAGTGTTCTAAGACCTTTAAGTAACTTCTAATTTTTAAAAATTGCTTGTTCATAAAAGATTCCTTTTACATAAGCGTTTTTAAAAGAACTGGTGAAATCGGTTATTGTAAATCGCCTGAAGACACCGGAAGGTAGAAACCTGTGTTGCAAAATAACTTGTTTACAAATGAAAAAAATAAATATATATATGTAAGATTATTTTTGATATAAATTATTTTACTATACAATATTTGAGCTGAGCTCTGGAATTAATATTAACCATTGAATTGAGTGCATTGGCATAGAATAAGATTGTTTTAAAAAAAAACAATCATTTCATTTGTGAAATAGTTTATCTATAATCAACCTATAGACTTATGGACAAACCTATATATATATATATATATATATATATATATATAGGAAAAACTACTAAAAAGTTGTAAGTTTAAAAATGTATTTTTTTGACAGTATTTGTTTATTTCTATTATTATATTTTGTATTTCAGACCGTCCTCGGTCCTTCATCAGAAACAAATGATTTTAGAATTTAAATTAGAAACGTATTTCACGAGAGCATCCATGGAGAGAGTTTGTTTACATCACGTCATGCAGAAAGTGACAGATTTTTTTAAAAATATTTGTAAACGTAAACCTATCTTTAATAATACTTATAAATTTTGTTTTAGAGAAAATTTTTTGGATTGTATCTAAAAAATGTTTAGCTATTGAAATATTTGTAAAGATTCAAAATACCTAAGTCCCTATTTAACCCTAGCTTGTGTGTATTTAATTTTAAAATCCAGTATTTTTCTTTCTTTCTGCGTGTGTGTGTTGCTTCTCTTACTCCTGCAGCTTCCTCTCTCACACTCCCCGCCTGTGGAACTCACTCCCGTATTCTTGCTTTCCTGACGGCTACAACCTCCAGAAATTTAAATGCAAAGTTAATACTCATCTACTAACCACTGGCCTCTAGCTCTCTCCCCACCCCCGTATAACCTTCCCTTTCTCTCCACCTATGTATCTGTACATCACACCTGCTTTCTCAGCTTTCTATTGTTCCTTTCTAACTAGCTTGTACTCCTCACTCTTTTCTAATTAATCTTTATACAATTATGTAACCCCCTGCACATCAGTGGCGTTTCCGCCTTGCTCGGGGTGAAATGATTAAAAAAAAATATATATATATATATATATAGACATTCCAACTTGGTGTAATGGTTAACAAACTTGCCTTACTAGATCAATTATAAGTGAGTATTGAGTTCAATCCTCACTGGGCATTTTATACTTTCAGCTTTTGTGACATCTAAGACATTCTTAGTAAAAACATTCTCTCTCTCTCTATATATATATATATAGTCATCCGCAGACAGATCTGTTTTGCTGTATCACAGCTCATCAGTACGGTTAGACTCCAATTGCTTCTAACCTAGGATTGAAACTCGATCGAATTGGCATCAGTTGGCAATTCTACCTCTGGGCTATGGACGTTCAGAAGAAGAAGGCAGCCTTTTTAGCATGTATATTGTCATTATACACGCCCAATAGGCAGAGTGCTCTAATTAGTGAATGAGCAAGAATAAATAATGAAAAACTAGGGAATGTCTCTTAATCTAACATGTTTCACTTTTCTTAAAGTTTCTTCAGACATCTGGTTAAAGACAGATGATGAAAAAAAATTTTTAAAAGTTAAGAATAAACAAAAAAACAGTATAGTGGAATGTTGTTTGGGGTTTGATTCTTAGTGGTCAGATATGTATCAGGTGTAATAAAGCAAGAGACAATTGTTTTAAATGTAAGTATATGTGTGTATAGGAACACTTGTCACATATATAATATGATAACATGCTATATGTGTAAAAAGTGTATGCATAGAAACACTTTGGAGTAGATAGACTAAACTATCGCCCAGTTCACACTCCACCCACGTCTATTGAACAGGTGAAGAGGCTCATCCCTTGTTCCCTGTTTAGGATGTGGTTTCCGGCTTTCTCTTTTCCAATCTTTTACTCTTTTCCATTCTTTTCCTCTTTTGTTTTTCAATTGGAGTAGATAGACTAAACTATCGCCCGGTTCACACTCCACCCACGTCTATTGAACAGGTGTAGAGGCTCATCCCTTGGTCCCTGTTTAGGATGTGGTTTCCGGCTTTCTCTTTTTCAATCTTTTTACTCTTACGTAGCCCCTTGCGCATCAGGGGCGTTATCGCTTTGCTTGGGGTGATATGACTAAAAAAAAAAAATATATATATATATATATGATAAAATGACTGAGAAAATATTAAAGCAAAATACGTAGGATGTAGATGAAAAACCATTTGGATGTTTAAAAGTTTTTTATTTTTTTTCAATCAGAGTTGTTCTGACTAAAAGAAATGTTAACAACAATAAAATTTAAAATATGCAACTTGTTTTCACATATTGCATCTTATATATATATATATATATATATATATATACATATATATATATTCGAGTGAATAAGTAATGAAGAAAAATTTACAATGTCCAAAACATTAATTTAAAACAGTGCTTGATATATAATATAGAGGTGTGAATATTTATTATAAATTATATTTTAGAACATGTATTATTTTTTTTTATCCACTACAAAGTGTACATTTTGTTTCGAATTGACATTACAATGTCTCATCAGGTGAATGATGTCAAAACAAAATGTGCGCTTTGTAGTGGATAAAAAAAAATGGTGTATATGTTCTAAAATATAATTTATAATAAATTTTATAACTATGTATTTACCTAGCTTAGCTCAGTCCATGGTCAAATAGAGATGGATCCCTCTAATTTTGTTAGGGACGGACTGCTACTTAAAATCCTGGCTTTCAAGTGAGCTTGAACCCTCAAGCTAAAGAAACACGTGTCCAATTGATTGCAGTTTGTAAGCTAAATGTATTTATTTTTCTTGTACACAAGTTTTCAGATTCTGTATTTGGGTGTAAAAACCACTCATTGCTGTACTTCTCAATATTAGGCTCTCAACCCATTTACTGCATTGTAAAATGAAATCTAATCTTTTGTTGTTAAAAGAAAAAGCAGGAAAAAATATCAAGCGAAAATGGTCAATTATTTTAAGTAAGAATCTGTAACTCAGCACCTATTTGTGTATACATCTGTGTCTGTAGGTCTGTGAGCATACAAATATATGGTAATATAAGAGGATGTGTACCTATTGATATATAACAATAGTTATATATCTCGTACATAAGCATGCAAATATTTATATATACATTCACATATATACATATATAATAATTTTATATAGATTTACATTCATAAATACTCAATATATAATTTTAAATTTAGGAGCACAAATATGTATGGATGTATACATACACACA
>JBBBDQ010000598.1:2362500-2402500 GCA_037127315.1 Ascarosepion bandense | reverse complement strand
TTCCATCATCCACCTGATCAGGTTCTTCAAATATGTTATCCACTGCTTTCTCCTGTCTCTTTTCCCCCTCTATCTGGCCTGTTAGTATCAGATTCTCCAAGCCCTCCTTCCTCATTGCATGTCCTTTAGCTGTCTCTTTCTTATGCTCATTATTAATTTCCTTTTCGTTTCCATCCTTTCCAAAACCTCATCATTGCTCATATGTTCAGTTCATGATATTTGCAGCATCCTTCTGTAGAACCACATTTCAGCTGCTTCAAATTTTTCTTTCATCTTCGAAGATATTGTCCAACACCTACAATACCAAGAATTGTACACGTCTTCTTACTTTTTTTATTCTTCTCTCCCTCACATGCTTTTTTTTTCCTCATCTCACCGTTGCAGTTTGTAAATAAACAAAGTGTTTCATTGCACTCCATAAGATGTACTGTGATCAGTTAGTGTTTCCACGAAAGTAAAGAATGCTATAAGCACTGGGGAAGAGAATATGTAGCATTAAGACAAGTTTTCTTTTGTTTTGGCATGTCCCTCCAACGTAGCCATCACCTTCATCTCTTCCCTCTCAGTATTGTGCACATGAAACAGAAGATTCTTGTGTGGATCTTTGAAGAAATTACAAATGGTTCAGACTAAAATATTTATATGACAGTATTAAAAACATACTTTAAAGAACTTCCTGAATATTTCTGTCATTAATTTCAAAAGAAATATTTTTGATAGAATGCTTTAGATATAGAGCAACCAGTAAGAATTAAACTCACAACTTTGGAGTAATTATTTGCTCAGATTCATATAACAATGAGGTGCCCATGATATGTCTGTCTGTATCATATACAGTACTGTGCAAAAGTATTAGGACAAGAACTATTTTATCTTTCATGAAGCATATTGACAGAAAATAAACAATTTAATTAAAATAATTTTATTTGATTTACTCAACAAATGCTTTAACAAGAACAAAAAAATACTTGTTACAAAATAAATTTAATATTTAGTATAATAGCCTTTTGCTTTGATCACAGCCTTCATTCTGTCAGGCATTGTCATCCCAAGCTTCTTTAATGTATCTAATGGTATCTCCTGCCAATCAGCTTGTATTTGTTCCCACAGTGTGTCTTGCAAAGTAACATTAAATTTATCAATTCGAGATGGGGGAATAAGAGAAAAGTCAGTCATATCAAAGATAATAGAATAATGAGTAGTTTCAAAATCACTTGTTCAATAGAAAATAGGAAACATTGAATATAACTTCTTTTTAATACATTTCTTTTACACCTAGTTTCAAATAATCAATTTTTATTAGCAATTTATTTGGCTTTTCACCCTGTATTTGAATTTCAGTGAGGTTTTTAGGAAAACTACTCAAATTCCAGCTGAATCCATTGTATTCACTTATGCGCAAATACCCTTGGGAAAGGTATTAATCTGTCTCTTCCTTCCAGTTATGGGTTAAATAACAGGACAGATTGGGTTCTATAGCCCTTGGTCGGCAACCAGTCTACCGCAGAAAGCAATGGCAACCTACTGCGGGATAATCTTCTGGCCAGTCAGTCATGTCTCTTTCGAGACATGATCGTCCAAGCATGTATCACGTATGGCACTTAACTGACTGACTCCTGTCCTGAAGCACAACAGAGGCAGCGAGGAAAGGAGCCAAAAGGATGTGCGTTGTGGTACAGTGGATATCGGCTCGGAACTCGAAGTTGGGGAGCCGAGTTCGAATTCCAGTTGAATCCATTGTATTCACTTATGCACAAATACCCTTGGGAAAGGTATTAATCCGTCTCTTCCTTCCAGTTATGGGTTAAATAGCAGGACAGATTGGGTTCTATAGCCTTGGTCGGCAACCAGTCTACCGTAGAAAGCAATGGCAACCTACTGCGGGATAATCATATGCCCAGTCAGTCATGTCTCTTTCGAGACATGATCGCCCAAGCGTGTATCACATATGGCACTTAACTGACTGACTGACTCCTATCCTAATACTTTTGCATTATTGACAAAAGAACCATTCTATTTTCATTTACAATAATTCTTCTTCTTCTATGTGCCCTGTCCCTTCAGGACGTAGGCGATCATGGCTCTCCACGTCTCCCTATCCCTTGTGGCTCTTAGTATGTTTGCTCCTGTTGTTCCTGGCAACCCCCGTTCCATCATCCACCTGATCAGGCCCTGCAAATATGTTATCCGCTGCCTTCCTCTGTCTCTCCTTCCTTCTATCTGACCAGTCAGTATCAGGTTCTCCAGGCTCTCCTTCCTCATTGCATGTCCCAGGAACTTCAGTTGTCTCTTCCTGATGCTCAGCATCAATTTCCCTTTTGTTGCCATTCTAACACCTTGTGGTTGCTTGTATGCTCAGTCCACGATATCCATAGCATCCTTCTGTAGAACCACATTTCAGCCGCTTCCAGGTTTGTCCTCATTTTCGATGATATTGTCCAGCATTCACAGCCATATTGAAGAACTGACATCACGTAGCAGTCTAGCACTCTTTTATTCGTTTCTATTGAGATTTTCCTGTGTGTTAGTATTTTGCTCATCTTCTGGAATGCGTCCTTTGCCATGCCAATTCCCCTTCGGATTCACTTGGCAATAAATACTAAAAAAAATAGTATAAAATATGTAATTTTTTTAAAACACTGGGGTGGCCTAATAATTATGGGCGGTAGTGTGTGTGTATGTATATATATATATATATATATATATATATATATATATACATATATATATGCATATACACACATATATATATAAAAAATCAACAGGGTGCGATGGGTAAATTGTCGCTATTTGCCTTGTAACAGTTTGCAAAGTAATATTAACAAAAGAACCATTCTATTTTCATTTACAATAATTCACTTGGCAATAAATACTAAAAAATAGTATGAAATTCATCATTTTTTAAAACACTGGGCTGACCTAATAATTATGGCCGGTAGTGTAACTGTAAGTTCTATTCTAATAGTTTCTTCTCTAACACTTCTCACCTGCAGCTTTTTACTTTCATGTCAACTATGAGCTTCAAAAATTGCAAAACATCATTTTCAGTGTTTGTGAAATGAGGTATTATTCACGCGGCATTGATCAAACTGTTATCCTCATCTTTATTGTCTTGTTTACAATGCTTTGGTCATTGTACACACTGGCCTTCTTCAGGTGCTACGAATTTTGAAAACCAATCCTTTATTTCAATCACTGAGGTAGATAATTCTTGTTCCTAAAGGACACATAGCCCAGGTGTTGGTTAATTCCAGTGACTTAAACAAAAGAGTTGTGAGTTCAATATCTGGCTACAGCAGTGGCAAACAAATAACTTAGAGAGTTGAGTTAAAAAGAGATAACTGCATGGCATCCAGAAGTGGCATCATACATGGAATGAGAATGATTTACACCAATGATCGAAATAAAGGGTTCAGTTCAAAATTCCTAGCACCTGAAGAAGGCCAGAGTGTACAACAGCTGAAACTTCATAAACATGACAATAAAGATAAAGACAACAGTCTGAACAATATAAATCTTCTTTCTTCTTAAATCATTTTCTGCTGTTGCCCTCTCTCAATAATGGGTTTTTCTCAGATTCCTTCATTGTCAATAGCCTTCTTACATCTTAGAGGCTTTATTACCTTGCTTGTGATGAAATGATTAAAAAACTAGCATAATGTTCAAATGCATGCTTGTAATTTTGTCTAGATTAAAAGACCATCAGTAGTACTATTTTTTTCTGATTAATCTCTTATTTTTTTTTTTGTGGAGGTGGAGTGGATAGTTTTGTGGTTAAAATCTTGTTTATTATAAATTTTTATTTCATCTAATAAAGAAAAGGTCTAAAAACAACAGCATGTTTATGTCAACCTTCATGAAGTATGCATGCTTCTGTCTGTGTGTGCAATGCAGACTGGAATCTTTCACATAGCACAAACTGATAACAAAGACGGTAGAGGGATGATAGAGAGGGAATTGACAAGAGAGTGAGAGAGGGTAGGAGCAGGAATGGTTAAGAAAAAGAAAAGAACAATGTTGGGGATAGTTACTTCATTTTCATGTTAATTTTAAAAAAAGGTAACCAGTAGATAGTTTGAAAATTGATAATATGCAACATAGAATTGAAAAGAATCTTTTAGAGATTACATCATTGTAATTGGACACTTTTTAGCAATAAATAATTTGCAAATGGATTGAATTCAGAAAAAATTAGCATTAAACCTTCCTGGGCTATCATTCTCATTAGACATGAAGTAGAAAGACTATATTGAATCCTTTACGAGGTCAGCTGTTAAGAAAGTCGGTTCACAGTGTCATGCTAGACAAATTTTCTCTCCAGAATCTGTAAATGTCTATAAGTTTACCATTGGTCTATGCTTCATGAGATTGAGTCATTGTGCCTTCTTAGACTATTGTTTTTTTTCTGACATTGTGGAAAGATTATATTGAATGTTCTGCTCTTGCCCCCCCTCCCTCAATAATGATTTTTTTTCACATTCTTTCATTTTAATAACCTCCTTAAATCTTAGAAGCTTTATTACCTTGCTTGTTATCTGCTCTGATGAACTTAGCTCACTGGTGCTCCCTGTTTATGAATTTACTCAAGCTGCTAGACTAGCAATTAGGTCCCACTCTTTTACATCAATTTACAGTTGAATTGGGTAGATGTAACCATAAGTTCTATGCTAACAATTTTTTTTTCATACGTCTTGCTTGTGGAATTCTCTTCCGGCCTCTTGTGTAAACATGTGTTGCAGTTTTTCTGTGTGAGATAAACGTTAATATGTATAAATAATTTTGTGCATGACTTAGTGACACAAGACTCTCTCTCTCGCAACAAAACATATTTTTCATTCCTTGGAGAAAATGGAAACAAAGGGGAAACTTATTGTTGTGGAGTAGTTTTTGCACTGAAAGTTATAATCATGCTATGTCGGTTGCTAATCGACTTAACGCAGCCAAAATGTTAAGAACTTGGTAATCTTCCAATAAAAACTGACTCCTTAGTATTCGGCTAACTGCCTAGTAGCTCTACTGAACTCCAATAGAACTCTAAAGAACTCTCTAGAACTTCCAAAAAACTTCTCAAGTGAACTTCCTGTTAACTCTTATTAATATAGGAGGGAGAGTCCATTATTTGATGAATAGGTGTGTTTCACCATAACACTTATATTTAACATTAGGAAGATGCAGTTGAATTTTTGGGGGCAAATAAAGCAGAAGGAGGGCTTGGAAAATCTGATACTCACAGGGATAGATTGAGAGAAAAAGGGCCAGATGAAAGCAGCCTGCAACATCCTTGATGGGCTTGAGCAAATGGATGGTAGAACACACTTTTGGAGAAATAACAAAAAGAAAAAACCTATTAAGAGATACAAGGGACAGGAAGATGTGAAGGGCCATGATTGCCTACATTCTGAAGAAACACAGCACATAAAAGAAGAAATCATCTGTGAATAAGGTGTTATTATGTCTATGACATACTAATGCCCATAATGGGGGAATATTCCTTTCTTTCTTAGCTTACCTTTATTTGGTGACTTTGCATTGTGGCACAGGGGATACCGACTTGGAACAAGAAATCGAAGAGCTGAGTTTGAATTTCAATTCCAGTTAAATTCCTTGCATTCACTTACACACAAATACCCTTAGGAATGGTATTAATCTATCTCTTCTCTCCGGTTATGGATTAAATAACAGGACAAATTGGGTTCTATAGTCTTGGTTGGCAACCAGTCTACTGCAGAAAGCAATGGCAACCTACTGCAGGATAATCTTCTGCCCACTCAGTCATATCTCTTTTTAGATATGATCGCCCAAGCGTGTATCACGTATTGCATTTAAGTGAATGACTGATCCAATGATATGATATTATTAATATCAATTGAAGTGTTCAGTTTGAAATTCCCTGAGGGCTATCCAGTACAACAGATGCCGGAAGAAGAGCATAATAATCGAAACGTTGTAATAATAGCAACAAGGATGACGTCAATATACAAAATGTAAATAACGTAAACATTGTTTCTGTGTTTTTTATAGAAATACCTTAAAAATCAAGAAAATGAAGTGATAGTCAAAAAGTTAGGAATTTAACGGTATTGAATGTTTAGTTTGAATTGAAAATTAATGATAAAGTTAAAAATGTAGTGTTATGATGGTCATGTTTTTAGATAAAATAGTATGTGCAGGTAGTGTAACAGCTATTAGTATAGAAAGTCTGTTGCATTCACTTTGATAATGAAATGCAGCTATAGTATTGTTGTAGCTGGGGTGACCAATATGGTTTAGATGTCGCTGTGGTGATAAATGAATAAAGGCCAGGTTTGTATGAGCTATACCATCATTTTATTTTTGTTGTTGACTTCATAAGGTTACATATTTTTTTATATTATATATGTATTATGGTGTTTTAATTTATAAAGAGTTTGTTTTTGTATATATATATATATATATATATATATATATATATATACTTATGTGAATGCATGGTCATCAGTAAAAAGGGCAGCCCAATATGCCAAATACAGATCGAAGATGCTAGAATCAAGCAGGTACAAAAATTTAAATACGTGGGAAGCGTTATAACAGAAGATGGAAAGTGCAACACTGGGATCCGAAGGCGAATTGGCATGGCAAAGGAAGCATTCCAGAAGTTGAGTAAAGTATTAAGAAACAGGATAGTTTCATTAGAAACAAGGAAGAGAGTACTGGATTGCTATGTGCTGTCAGTTCGTCAATATGGCAGTGAATGCTGGATAATATCATCAAAGATGAAGGAAAAACTTGAAGTAACTGAAATGTGGTTCTACGGAAGGATGCTGTGAATATAATGGATCGAGCATGTGAGCAATGATGAGGTCCTAGAAATGATAGAAACAAAAAGGAAATTAATACTGAACATCAAGAAGAGACAGCTGAAGTTTCTGGGACATGCAATGAGGAAGGAAGGCTTGGAGAACCTGATAGTAACAGGCCAGATTCAGGGGAAAAAGAGACATGGAAAAGCAACAGATAACATATTTGAAGGACCTGATCAGGTGGATGATGGAATGAGGGTTGCATGGTGTAACGGGAGAAGGTGAGCTAAGAGCCACCAGGGATAGGGAAACGTGGAAAGCCATGATCGCCTACAACCTGAAAGGACAGGACACATAGGAGAAGAAGAAGAATATAACATATTTGTTTCCATATGTGTGTCCCCCATGTAATGTAGTTACAGGTTGTTGTTGGCATGTGCTATGTTATAATTTGTTCTAGTATTTGAATGTGTGGGTCTCTTGAATTAATTCTTGCTTTACTGTACATTCTTTTTCGTGAATTTGGCACATCTTCCTTCGGCTGATTAATATTGGTTAAATCTCTGACAGCTGAAGTGAGCTCACACATGTATTTGTGTGAGTGTGGACCAGCTTGAGAGTGAGGCAAAAGAAAACGAGGAGACTATGCACATGTTTACTGTTCTATTTATATTTTCTTAATGCCTCCATGTTTCTGCTTTGATTTTGGTAAGTGCTTTAGTGATTAGTTGGCTTTCACATGATGTCAGTTGACCAAGTAAGCTGTGTCTGGGTTATAATTTAGGTTACGAGAAATATGAAAAATTAGAGAGAAGGAAAGGATATATGTGTAGAGATAAAAAGCAAGAGGGAGTGAGTTTATCTGTCACTTCATTAGTAAAGAGGAAAGGATATATATTAATATGTTTGACTTGGCACATGGAATGGGAATGAATATATGCCAGTGATTGTAATAAAGGGTTTGGTTCAAAGTTCTTAACACCTGAAGAAGGCTGGAGCATACAGTGGCTGAAACATCATAAACATGGCAGCAAAGATGAGGACAACAGTCCAGATAATGTAAATAGTGTAAATACTAACCTCATCTCAGAAGTATAGAAAAACAGAGAAGGTGGAAGTTTGAAAAGCAAAAAATTGAGAGAGAGAAAAAGAAGAAGGTTGAAAGACAGAGAGAAACAAAAAGAAAAGGAAGATGGTTGAAAATCAGTGAGAAACAAAGAGAAAAGGAAGAAGGTTGAAAATCAGAGAGAAACAAAGAGAAAAGATGGTTGAAAATCAGAGAGAAACAAAGAGAAAAGATGGTTGAAAATCAGAGAGAAACAAAGAGAAAAGATGGTTGAAAATCAGAGAGAAACAAAGAGAAAAGATGGTTGAAAATCAGAGAGAAACAAAGAGAAAAGGAAGAAGGTTGGAAGTCAGAGAGAAACAAAGAGAAAAGATGGTTGAAAATCAGTGAGAAACAAAGAGAAAAGGAAGAAGGTTGGAAGTCAGAGAGAAACAAAGAGAAAAGATGGTTGAAAATCAGTGAGAAACAAAGAGAAAAGGAAGATGGTTGAAAATCAGACAGAAACAGAGAAAAGGAAGAAGGTTGAAAATCAGAGAGAAACAAAGAGAAAAGGAAGAAGGTTGAAAATCAGAGAAACAAAGAGAAAAGGAAGAAGGTTGAAAGACAGAAATAGAAAGAAAAAGAGGAAGTTTTAAAGACATAGAAACATAGAAAACTAAGAAGCTAGAAAGATATAGAGAACAGGAGGAAAGTTGAAAGACAGAGTGGATGATGGAAGTTAAAAGATAGAGAGAAATCAATAGTAACGTTAAAAGAAAGAATAGTAACAAGGGATTATAAAGGTCAAGAGGTGGGAGGTTAAAAAAGACCAAGATAAAAAGAGGGGCAGCAAGAAATGTGAGGGAATGGAAAGAGGAATAAAAAAAAACCAAAGGAAGTGATTGTAAAAGTGAGGGATAGATGAGAAGAGGAAAGAGTGTAAAAGTGGTGATCTCGCCTAAAAATGTTCGATAAAAGGAAATACAGAAAGTGAAGGACAGAGGAAGAGAAAGTAGGTGAAAAAGAGAGTAGAAAAGAAAGTGAAGAAAAAAAGGGGAAGGTGAAATACAGAGAGTAAGAAAGATAATATAGAAAAGAAAGAAGAAGAAAAGGAACAAAGAGTGAAAGAGAAGGTGTGAATCAATGTCTGCTTTTTTCTTTTTGGTTTCTTCTTATAATCATTTGTATTTTTCACTCTCTTTTCCTTCTTTTTTCTCTAATTTTATTTTTCAAGATTGTTAGTGAATCACTTGTAGACATTTTAGATTAGAGATAAAAGCATTAACTAAGAAGGAAAGACCTCCTAACAATACAAAAATAGAGGAATATCTTACTTGTGTAGTTAAAGTGAATAATTGTGTTTTCCTATACTTAGCAAACTGATGTGGGGTTTTCAAGGGATATCAGAAGTTTGATGGCACTAGGTATCTTTAACATAAAGAATATTTTGCCTTTGTATATCTCAAGTGTGTTTGTATCACATTGCAAAGTATTGACATTCACCCATTATATACAAGGGTGTTTTAGAGTGATTTTTTTAAGAGTATATATGTTTTGTTAAGGATTTATATATGTGGTTAAATAGAAATAAGATTATATGAGTGAAAAGAGAAGAGGTGAGAGAGAGAGATTGGGAGAAAGAGATTTGAGAAATAGAAATCAAGAGAGAGAACGGTAGGAGACAGGGATTGTAAGGGTGAAAAAGTTAAAGCAACAAATGACTGGATGTTGTGGTGGGCCATGAACACTGTCTTATTTCAGGACATCACACAGAAATATTTCTAACAGAAACTTTGAAATAAATTTCAATCTTGTGTCTAAAATGAGGAAAGTCATCAGGCATTGCTTGATGGATGAATAGATCTATATATGAATATCTATCTCTCAGTCTGTTTATATCTTTTTTACAGTCCATAAGTATGGCTGATGCTAACCTCTACGAGATTGAGTCATTGTGCCTTCTTAGACTATTGTTTTTTTTCTGACATTGTGGAAAGATTATATTGAATATTCTGCTCTTGCCCTTCCCTCAATAATGATTTTTTTTTCACATTCTTTTCATTTTAATAACCTCCTTAAATCTTAGAAGCTTTATTACCTTGCTTGTTATCTGCTCTGATAAACTTAGCTCACTGGTACCCCCATTTATGAATTTACTCAAGCTACTAGACTAGCAAATAGGTCCCACCCTTTTACAGTGAAACCAATAAAATGTAACCGCAACATCTACTCTACAAGCTTCTTTTCTTGCACTTCCTGCCTGTGGAATTCTCTTCTATATACTTGCTTCCCTGACAGCTACTACCTCCAAGAATTTAAATGCCAGGTCAATAGTCATCTCCTATATCACTGACTCTCATTCTTTCTCTCGTGCTCTTTTTCCGACCACTCCACCCCCATCACACCAGTATTCTCATCCTTCTATTACCCTCTTCCTGACACCCCTTATAACCTGTCCCTCTTTCTCAACACTTTCCTCCTATGTAATACTTTACACAGCAGTGGCAGTAAAACTGCCTTGCTTGGGGTGAAATAATTAAAAAAAATTATTAAAAGAAATAGCATAATGTTCAAATGCTCGCTTGTAATTTTGTTCTAGATTAAAAACCAAACTAGTTGTACTTGTTTTTTCCATTTAATCTCTCTTTTTTTTGTGGAGGTGGAGTGGATAGTTTTGTGGTTAAAATCTTGTTTATTATAAATTTTTATTTCATCTAATAAAGAAAAGGCCTAGAAACAACAGCATGTTTATGTCAACCTTCATGAAGTATGTATGCTTCTGTCTGTGTGTGCACAGTAGACTGGAATCTGTCACATAGCACAAACTGATAACAAAGACGGTAGAGGGATGATAGAGAGGGAATTGACAAGAGAGTGAGAGAGGGTATGAGCAGGAATGGTTAAGAAAAAGAAAAGAACAATGTTGGGGATAGTTACTTCATTTTCATGTTAATTTTAAAAAAAGGTAACCAGTAGATAGTTTGAAAATTGATAATATGCAACATAGAATTGAAAAGAATCTCTTAGAGATTACATCATTGTAATTGGACACTTTTTAGCAATAAATAATTTGCAAATGGATTGAATTCAGAAAAAATTAGCATTAAACCTTCCTTGGGCTATCATTCTCATTAGACATAAAGTAGAAAGACTATATTGAATCCTTTACGAGGTCAGCTGTTAAGAAAGTCGGTTCACAGTGTCATTCTAGACAAATTTTCTCTCCAGAATCTGTAAATGTCTATAAGTTTACCATTGGTCTATGCTTCAAATGTTTCTGTCCTCATATGATCTGGTCCTTATGCTCTATAATGAAGATTCCATGGTACACAGCTTTTTGAATTTTAGTGCAGTACTAAATTGACAGCAAGGTTCCATCAATTCACATTACACAGAAATATTTCTAAGAGAACCTTTGATATAAGTTTCGATATTGTGTCTAAAATATGAGGAAAGTTTTCAATGTATTCATATTTCTTTTTAACAGAATCTGTCACATAGCAAACTGATAACAAAGGAGATAGAGAAATGATGGAGATGGAATTGGAGAGAGACAAAGAGTGAGCGCTAAAGCAGGAATGGTTAAGAAAAAGAAAAGAACAATATTTGGGGATAGTTACTTCATTTTCATGGTAATTTTAAAAAAAAGGTAACCAGTAGGTAGTTTAAAGACTGATAATATGCAACAAAGTTATTATTAAAAAGAATCAATTAGAAATTATTTCATTGTAATTGGACATTTGTCTGTGCATTGAATACTGTTGTTATATCTGGTCGTGTGCTCGTGCTATTCATCCTGGGGTTCTCGATAAAATCCAGAGAAAGATTGGCAATGTAATCAAGCCTGATATGGCAGTTCAACTTCTGTCACAATCTCATCAACATGATGTGTCTTCTCTCTGTCTTTTTTACAAGTATTTTCGTGACAACTGCTTTGACGAGATTCTTTTCCTGGTGCTTTGACCACATGAATTTGCCACGCTTATGCAATAAATTATGGGAGGTCTTTTTATTATTTTTTGTTAATATATCTTTTATTTTTAAAATTAAATGTTTTTTTATGTTTTTCCTTTCAAAAATTGATGAATTTGTTCTGAAATCTTTTCATATTATTTTTTTACATTAGTTTTACAAGGTTATAATAATGTATCAAAATAAATAGTTGCAAATAAACTACTGACAGTCAAATTAGTCAGTTTTGTTAACTTAGTACAGTTTTTCCAACCAAAAACAATAGTTTTCTCTATCAACTATATATCTAAGTTAATAATTTTGAGTAGATTCTAAACAACATCATTATAGGACTTTTAACATTAAAGTTGCAACTCTTTATACCAATTTTATAACTTGCATATAATCTCTAGACACAGTTTTCATATATATACATATGCAGATTTTATTAAAATAATAGACAAGGGATTATCATTAAGTTTTTTCATATAATTCTTCATGTGATTTTATTTTTTTCTCTTCAGAACTCAAATTATATAAAAAAATTATGTAAAAAAAACCACTAGCAGAAATTCTTGCCACCTTAATTTTATTATTCAATGTCTTCTTGGATGCAAAATTAATGTTATTGAAAATTTCCTTACGAGACATACAACAATTCATCTTCTCAACCGCTTTTCTTCAAAGAACTCCACAATTTGAAACAAACACTTGTAGACAACAGATTTCAAAATGATGTACTTGAATACCATCAAACTTTTTCTTTGTAATGTAACCAATAGCAAACACAAACATGTGGACAAAAATGACAACATTAATATTTTTTACAAAGACTAAATACACAATAACTACAGCCAGGATAAATCTTCACTTCTCAATATCATCCAAAATTATGCAACACTGACCAATTCAAACAAGAAAATTAAATTATCTATTACAAAAATTTCAGAACTGCCAACATCATTATCAATAATAATAATTCACCTGCACAATCTAAACTGCAGAGGAACCAGTGTCATTTATGAATTTATATGTTCTTTGATGAACTGTGCCCCTCAGCTATCCAAATCCATAAACAATTACAATGGTTATACCAGCACAAAATTGACAAGAAGATTGACCTTATATCTTTTTTTTTTTAATCATATCATAACATCAATATATAAAATCCCATTTGCAATAATTCTTGTCACTTTAATTTTATTAGTCAATGATTGTTGATTTTTTTATCAGGTCTGAGCTTTCGGCTTACATAAGCCATTATCAAAGGATGAACATTTAATATACAGTTAACATAGAATACTCTCATTTAACCAAAAACCCACAACCACCATTCTTTCTCGGCCTGTAGCCATGTGTGACGCAAAAAAATGGACCTGTTTAATTTTCTCTATATAACTCCATTCTGTTAATAATTTAAATGTTCTATGTTCACTGTATATTAAATGTTCATCCTTTGATAATGGCTTATGTAAGCCAAAAGCTCAGACCTGATAAAAAAATCAACAATTATTGCGATTTCTTGTTGACTTTTCATGACAACACTATCAAGCTAATTAGATCATATGAAAGGATCTTACACAAAATAAATAGACAGAACTTGTCTATATTATTCAATGAAACCTGTATTAATATATATATTTGAATACATTGTTTTATCTTTATGTATTTTGTGTGTACTTATATATATATATATATATATATTAAAAAAGGATATATATATATAATGTATTATAATGTATATATATGTATTTTGTGCGTGCTTATATATATATAAGCACACACAAAATACATAAAGATAAAACAATGTATTCAAATATATATATATATATAATTTTATTTTTATATATATATATATATATATATATATATATATATATATATATATATATATATTAGCAGCCCAGCATTGCTTGGGTGTAATTAAAGCTTTAAAACTAATCCATGGTCCTGGAGCTCAGATTCAGCCTAAAGAATATTTGTGTGAGGTTTGGTGAGAATCGGATAAAAATTCTGTATTTGTATAAAGGACTTACAGACAGATAAACAGACACACACACACACACAAACATCTTGCCTTTTATATATATATTATCGATTTTCCGCACTATTGTAAGAACTGCAACCTTGAAACTTCTGAATATCATTTCTTATGTCTTTGTCTATGAGTGCATCAAATTTGATTAAAATCAGACCACTCCTTCTATAACCTGATTTTTTTGATTATCGATTTTTGATATTTATTGGGGGTACCTCAACACAAAATCTAGCTAAGAACACTCGCAGACACTTATAGTACAACTGTGTAAATTTTCAAGAAAATCGTTTCAGCCGTTTTGGAGTCTATAGGTAAGGGGGACACACAGACAAAGTTCCATTTATAAATAAGTTTAGATTTAGATATATACACATATTGATTGATATATAGAGAGATATGAGACAGTTATATTTGCATTTTTATATAGTTTCCACTTTTTCAATGATTTTCCTTATATATAATTGGAGTAGATAGATTTATCTATCGTCCAGTTCACACTCCACCCACATCTATTGAATAGGTTAAGAGGCTTGTTCCCTGTTTAGGATGTGGTTTCCGGCTTTCTCTTTTCCAATCTTTTCACTGTTACGTAGCCCTCTGCACATCAGTGGCGTCACCGCCTTGCTCGGGGTGATACGATTAAAAAAAAATAATATGAGTGAGCAAGAGGCACACCACACACACACAAGATAGTTTAAATTTTAAAGAACCAACACAAGTAATAAACTAAATACATTTGACTTCTTTGAACCAAACATGTTTTTTAACTGGGAGTCGCATCCATAAGATGGACACTATGTATATACTCTTCTATCTGAACTGGAACTCATACTCCAGGTGTTAGGAGAAGGGTTTTTCAGATTAAATTATCCTGACTATCTGCACCCATCCCCCTTGCTTCATTTCTCCATTTTATGCTTTGCCTCATTGGGTGGACAGGATGGGCAGGGCTAAGAGTCAAGGGCTCTTGAAATTCCATGGCAACTGATAGCTGTAAGTTGAGACATTGGTATCACCATCAATAGTATTCCTTTAAATTCTGAAATATCTGACCTAACCCTTGTGCTGTGCATCTTGTGGAATGGTATGGTATGGTTTGCAGTGATTCTTTTTTAGGAAGGCCATCAGGTAGCTACAGAGTGATAAAAGATATAGTTTTCATTTCTTTATTGTTACTTTTGTTGTAGCCTTTGACTCTAAACTCAATCTTTAACTTTCTGGAATTTTCTCTTTCTTTTTTCTTTACTTCTCATTTAATTTTTTTTATTTTATCTCTCTGTCTCTCCATCTATCTATCCCATTCTATCTATCTATCTATCTATCTATCTATCTATCTATCTATCTATCTATCTAAGTCTTTTCATTATCTATCTATCTATCTATCTATCTATCTATCTAAGTCTTTTCATTATCTATCTATCTATCTATCTATCTATCTATCTAAGTCTTTTCATTATCTATCTATCTATCTATCTATCTATCTATCTATCTATCTAAGTCTTTTCATTATCTATCTATCTATCTATCTATCTATCTATCTATCTATCTATCTATGTCTCTTCATTATCTATCTATCTATCTATCTATCTATCTATCTATCTCAGTCAGTTCATATCTATCTATCTATCTATCTATCTATCTATCTATCTCAGTCAGTTCATATCTATCTATCTATCTATCTATCTATCTATCTCAGTCAGTTCATATCTATCTATCTATCTATCTATCTATCTATCTATCTATCTATCTCAGTCAGTTCATATCTATCTATCTATCTATCTATCTATCTATCTATCTATCTATCTCAGTCTTTTCATATCTATCTATCTATCTATGTCTCTTCATTATCTATCTATCTATCTATCTATCTATCTATCTATGTCTCTTCATTATCTATCTATCTATCTATCTATCTATCTATCTATCTCAGTCAGTTCATATCTACCTATCTATCTATCTATCTATCTCAGTCAGTTCATATCTATCTATCTATCTATCTATCTATCTATCTATCTCAGTCAGTTCCTTATCTATCTATCTATCTATCTATCTATCTATCTATCTATCTATCTAAGTCTTTTCATTATCTATCTATCTATCTATCTATCTATCTATCTATCTATCTAAGTCTTTTCATTATCTATCTATCTATCTATCTATCTATCTATCTATCTATCTATCTAAGTCTTTTCATTTATCTATCTATCTATCTATCTATCTATCTATCTATCTATCTATCTATCATCTATCTATCTATCTATCTATCTATCTATGTCTCTTCATTCATCTATCTATCTATCTATCTATCTATCTATGTCTCTTCATTATCTATCTATCTATCTATCTATCTATCTATCTATCAGTCATTCATATCTATCTATCTATCTATCTATCTATCTCAGTCAGTTCATATCTATCTATCTATCTATCTATCTATCTCAGTCAGTTCTTTCTATCTATCTATCTATCTATCTATCTATCTATCTATCTATCTATCTCAGTCTTTTCATATCTATCTATCTATCTATCTATCTATCTGTCTCTTCATTATCTATCTATCTATCTATCTATGTCTCTTCATTATCTATCTATCTATCTATCTATCTATCTATCTCAGTCAGTTCATGTCTATCTATCTATCTATCTATCTATCTATCTATCTATCTATCTATCTCAGTCAGTTCCTATCTATCTATCTATCTATCTATCTATCTATCTATCTATCTATCTATCTATCTATCTATCTCGGTCTTTTCATATCTATCTATCTATCTATCTATCTATTTAGAGAGATATAAATTTATATGTCTGTGTATCCCTCTAGCTAACCTACATATCTATCTATCTATCTATCTATATATCTATCTTCATATCTATCTATTTTAAGTATAAATTTATATATCTATTAATATCCCTCAGCCTATTCATATCTATCTATCTATCTATCTATCTATATATCTATCTTCATATCTATCTATTTAGAGAGATATAGTTATATATCTATTAATATCCCTCTATTTATTCATATCTATCTATCTATTTATCTATCTTCATATCTATGTTTAGAGATATCGTCTATATATCTATTCATATCTCTCAGCCTATCCATATCTATCTATCTATCTATCTATCTATCTATCTAATTTTGTTCATATCTATTTCATTCTATTCATATCTATTTAACTCCTTCTTTTTGTATCTATCTGATTCTATATGTGTCTATCTCATCCTGTTCATATCTATTTGTCTCAGTTTCTCTGTATCTATCTTGCTTTGATCCAATCCAAATTTAGTTTGACATCTTTTTACCAGTTTATGTTTCTGAGATGAGATAGTATTTACAGTATTTACATTATTTGAAATATTGTCTTCATATTTGTTGCCATTTATATGACATTTTAACTGTCGTATGCTTCAGTCTTCTTCAGGTGCTAGTAATTTCAAACCAAACCCTTTATTACAATTACTGGAGTATATGAACTCCATTCCTTGAGTAATAGTGCCTCTTTTGGAAGTCATGAGTTATCTCCCTCTAACCCTGTAAGTTACTTGTTTACCACTGCTGCAGTCTGGTATTGAACTCAGAACACTTTGGGTCAAGACACAGGAACTATCCACTGAGCTATGTGTCAATACCAGGCTACAGCAGTGG
The DNA here is from genome assembly GCA_037127315.1 of Ascarosepion bandense. Lineage (NCBI taxonomy): Eukaryota > Metazoa > Mollusca > Cephalopoda > Sepiida > Sepiidae > Ascarosepion > Ascarosepion bandense. The sequence continues at coordinate 2,385,035 of JBBBDQ010000598.1, read as the reverse complement.
TGAACAAGTAACTTACAGGGTTAGAGGGAGATAATTCATGACTTCTAGAAAAGACACTAGGCAAGGAATAGAGTTCATATACCCCAGTGATTGTAATAAAAAGTTTAGTTTGAAACTCCTAGCACCGGAGAAGGCCAGAGTGTACAACGGCTGAAACATCGTACAAATGGCAACATGAAGACAATAGTCCAAATAATGAAAATACTGTATCTTTTTACCTATCTGATTGAATCTATTCATCTCCCTCTCTATCCATCATCTCACTTTCACATCTATATTTGTTGGTTGATTTCACTTCAAGCAAGGTAGTAAAGCCACTAAGACACAAGGGGTTACTAGGTATGGAATAATTAGATACACAAACATTACTAATGACCAGGAAGAGAAAAGAGTAATCATGGGAAGAGTAGATAGCAATAGATATTGCATTTGGAGAATAAAGTTAGTAGGAAAGCAAAGTGCTGGAAGGAAGTTCTACAAGCAAGAAGCGTGAGAAAAAAAACTTTTAGTGTAGACTTTACATCTACATCTAGCCAGCTGAAATATGAATAAATGAGATTCCAAAGTACTTAACTTCCAAAAGTCTAGGTATCATAGCAAGGAAAAAAAAAAGGCACAGGGAGGAAACTTCATCATGATTGGAAAGTGACTGAAGCAGAGATGCTAGATCAGAACCAATAATATTGCTGATTCTTCTTTAGATTATGTTAAGGAGCTCAAGGTAAATAACAGGGGCACCAAACTTAGCAATATTCTAAGCATGGCCAAATGTTAGACATAGATATATATGATAGATTCTGGAAATAAAAAATAGTCTCACTCGATACAGTAAAACAACTTTCTCAGCAGCTGACCTAGCAATGTATTTAACATAGTTTTTCCACATCATGTCAGCAGGGAATGTTTGCCTAAAAAGGCATAATGAGTCACTTTTCTTTCAGTCCGAGCATATCTACTCTTCCGTCTCCGTCCGAGCATATCTACCCTTACATCTCAATCCGAGCATATCTACCCTTACATCTCAATCCGAGCATATCTACCCTTACATCTCAATCCGAGCATATCTACCCTTACATCTCAATCCGAGCATATCTACCCTTACATCTCAATCCGAGCATATCTACCCTTACATCTCAATCCGAGCATATCTACCCTTACATCTCAATCCGAGCATATCTACCCTTACATCTCAATCCGAGCATATCTACCCTTACATCTCAATCCGAGCATATCTACCCTTACATCTCAATCCGAGCATATCTACCCTTACATCTCAATCCGAGCATATCTACCCTTACATCTCAATCCGAGCATATCTACCCTTACATCTCAATCCGAGCATATCTACCCTTACATCTCAATCCGAGCATATTTACCCTTCTGTCTCAGTCCGAGCATATCTACCTATCTGTCTCAGTCCGAGCATATCTATCCTTCTATCTGTTCATATTTCCCCTTCTACCTCTGGTTATTGATATCTATGTTTCTTTTGAGGTCAGATAATTTTATGTAGGTTTGCATGTTTCTACCACGCTCTGCCTACTTGTATCAATCCCTCCATGTATGTCTGCTCCTTTATCCTTCTCATTTCAGTCTCTCCACCTATGTCCGTTTGTGTGAATCCCTACATTTATATCTTCTCATGTCAAGCCCCCCCCCCCACCTGTTCCTGTCTGTTTTTTTATTTTGGTCTGTTCATGTTTGCCATTTTATTTAGGTTAGTTCATGTCTGCTTTTTTTTTATCTAGGTCTGTTCATGTCTGTCCATCTAACTTGACTGCTCATATCTCTCCTTCTATATAGGTTTGTTCATGTTTATATACCTCCTTAGATATCAATGTAACATTTTCTTTTTTTAATGAAATTGGTCACCTTATCATAGGCATAAGAGACACTCAATGCAGAATAAGTGCAAAGAAATATTGTTTATGAGGATGAGATAATTTATAGAAGATAATAGACTTGAAAAGTTTAGAATTTTAGTGATCAGCAGATCTTCCTCTTAGAAGTCAGTTCCACAATCATAGCCTTCTTATTAAAGATCTTTATTTATCAATCTGTTTACATCTATATGATAATGATATTTACTAAGCTTAGGATTCATGGATCCTGTGTTAATGGATTTTGATACTAAAAAATTAGTTAAAAAATATCCTTTTGGTAATTAGTATTGTAGTGGATACCAGGATATCCACTAACAAATATTTGTATTACAATTCAATTTGGCGTATGGTGGCATAGGAAATAAGCCAACAACACAGGAGTAAATAACAATTAAAATATGTGTTATTAACAATAGGTTATATAGAGTTGATTAAGCATGCAAATAGTGACGAAAAAGTTGTTTCCCTTGCAATGTTAAGAAACATAAGAGAAAGTCACTTGTTGAACGAAAGTTAATAACTTGAATAAAGTTCCTGAAAGGAAGAATAATGTAATGTACATACTGTTGTTGAGTTGAAGAAAGTTCCAATTGGAAAATGTGCGTGTGTGCACATGTGTGTGAAAGAAATAAATTGCCACCTAATTGCAGCCTGCAATTAGTGCAGGTGTGCGAGCAAGATTTAAACCAATGTCCCACTGTCATACTGGATAGAAAGGGGGTCTCACTCGAGTTGGGGAAACTGCTGCACATTCTTCTATTATCACCGGGGCCAATAGCGGGGTCCTAATTGCCAGAAGACGTGAGTGTGGCTTTATAAGTAAGCAAACCAAACTGTGCAGGAAAAATTCACATGATAGATAAATGAAAGGCGCGTGTCTTAAAGATGAGAACATGCCAGACAGAAGTAAAAGCATAGGTGTGAAATACACAATATGTAAATGTGTATGTGGGTGTAAATGTAAATACATGTACATGAGTACCATAGTATCATTTTAATACTAACAAAGAGGCAAACATAGATCGTTAACCATTGCATTTCACCAGATGCTTACATATTATTTTCGTATTTACTGTATCCTTTTTTCTTTCCTTTTTGCTATTTTATCTTCTTTTGCTTTCCTTACAATATATCTTTATTTGATTTGATATTCCTTTGAGCATTTTACTTTTTCATCTTTATTTTTCTTTTCTTTCTTTGTTTTTTGTTTCATCATTTTCTTCTTCCTCTTTATTATTCACCTTTTTCTTTTTTCTTCTCTTCTAATATCCATCCTTTTTATTTCATCTTTGATAATTTTCTATCTTTCCTTCTTCCTGTCTCTCTTTCTCTATCTCTCTCTTAAGTTTCTTTCATTCTGTGGTCTTTATTTTTTTTTCTTTCTTTTTATCTTCCTATGATCATTTTCTTTCTTTCTGTCTCTATTTTTGTTTCCTTTTTTTTCTTTTCATCTTGGTTATATTTTTTTCTTTCTTAAAAATTTCCAATTACTCCCAATCTATCTTTCTTTCCATCTTTCTTCACTAAGACAAACCACATGGCATAATTTAACAGTCTATTAGATTATATATAACCTCTGCATAAAACACACCCATTTTTCTCACGGATATTCACTAGAGTAAAGTAGAACAAAGAATTCCATAAGTCTGTTCCAAGTACAATAAACCTGGATTTATACAAAGTGCTTGACATTTCTATCCAAACTACAAATATTTTACCATTTAATCTAAGGAAAAGACACACACACACATGCACACACACATACACACACACACAAAGAAATCCTCTAGATAACAAGTGCATACAGATATGCACACATGGTTAGTTTAATTCTGAGAAAATCGTAATTGGTTCTGTTCAAATGTTTTATCGTAAAAATTCCATTTGTTTTAACAATGGTAAAGTGGAAAGAAAGGACGACATATAAACTATAAGAAAACTAAATGCATGGTCATCAGTAAAAAGAGGAGCCCAAAATGCAAACTACAAGTTTTTTTGTTTTTTTTTTTTAAATCATATCACCCCAAGCAAGGTGATAACGCCACTGATGCGCAGGGGGCTATGTAAGGGTAAAAAGAATGGAAAAGAGAAAGCCGGAAACCACATCCTAAACAGGGAACAAGGGATGGGCTTCTTCACCTGTTCAATTGATGTGGGTGGAGTGTGAACCGGGCGATAGTTTAGTCTATCTACTTCAATTGAAAAAAAAAAACAAAAGAGAATGAAAAGATTGGAAAAGAGAAAACCGGAAACCGCATCCTAAACAGGAAACAAGGGATGAGCCTCTTCACCTGTTCAATAGATGTGGGTGGAGTGTGAACCGGGCGATAGCTTTGTCTATCTACTCCAATTTTTAGCATATTTTTATATTATCATTAATAATTACAAAGCTTTACTGAGCAGGGGTAGACAAAATATTTAAATACTACAGGCGTTGGTACATAGAGCAAGAAGTAAAGCTACACAACAGTTTCTCACCCAAATATTGCAATTAGCAACAGTTCTGCTTTCAAAACCAATTAAGCTAAACAAAAATATCAGTTTTATGATGATAACAAAATCAAGCAGGTGCAGAAAATTGAAAGTGCAATACAGTGATCCAAAGGTGTTTTGGCATGGCTAAGGATGCATTTCAGAAGCTGAGTAGAGTATTAAGAGACAAGAAAATTTCTTCTAAAAACAAAGAAGTGAGTACTGGATTGTTATGTGATGTCTGTCCTTCAATATGGCAGTGAATGCTGAACAATCTCATAAAAAAATGAAGGAAAGACTTGAAGCAACTGAAATGTGGTTCTACAGAAGCATACTGGATATAAAGTGGGGAATCATTTCCGTATTACAAACAATATTTAAACTGACCCCTCATTTTGTGGTCACAGCAGTTTCTATACATTTATATTCCTGAGATCCAAAAGTGCAAGGATGCCTTTCAAAAGATGAGTAGAGTATTAATAGGCAGGAAAATTTCACTGGAAACAAAGAAGAGGGTACTGGATTGTTATGTGATGTCTGTCCTTCAATATGGCAGTGAATGTTGGACAATCCCATCAAAGATAAAGGAAAGACTTAAAGCAACGGAAATGTGGTTCTACAGAAGCATACTGGATATAAAGTGGGGGATCAATTCCATATTACAATCAATATATAAACTGACCCCTCACTTTGTGGTCACAGCAATTTCTATACATTTATATTCCTGAGATCCAAAAGCACAAGGATGCATTCCGAGAGCTGAGTAGAGTATTGAGAGACAAGAAAATTTCACTGGAAACAAAGAAGAGAGTATTAGATTGTTATGTGATGTCTGTCCTCCAATATGGCAGGAAATGTTGGACAATCTCATCAAAGATGAAGGAAAGACTAAAAGCAACCAAAATGTGGTTCTACAGAAGCATACTGGATATAAAGTGGGGGATCAATTTCATATTACACTCAATATATAAACTGACCCTCACTTTGTGGTCACAGCAGTTTCGACAAAAAGGACACCAAGGATACCAGGGATGGAACACATGAGCAATAATGAGGTTTTGGAGAACCTGATGCTCAGGGGATGGATAGAGGAGAGGAGAGATAAGGGAAAGCAAATGCATGACATACTTGATGAACTTGAGCAGATGAATGGTGGAGCGGGGATTGAGTGGGATAACAAGAGAAGGCGTATTAAGAGTGACAAGAGATAGGGTGATGTGGAGAGCTATGATCGCCTATGCCTCGAAGGGACACGGCACATAGAAGAAGAAGATCGAGAAAATGGTATTGTTTATTCTTTAACTGATGTTTTGATCTCTCTTTACTCTATCAGTTCACTGACCCAACTGCTAGGGGCAGTAGAATAACCGGTTGCATCTCTGAAGATGGGACCATTGATTTGCTCTAAATGGTGATCTGAGATGATAGAGGATGGAATCCTGATGACTGAGCCACTGATAATCCTGGGTATTGAGTGATCATCACCTGCAGTACTCCTCTCTTGACCTTTGGCCTTTTACTTGGGCTAGACAAGTGATCAGCAAGGCCTGATCTGATCACTCAATTCGTTACATCAAACCCTAATACTTATATACACTAAAAACACAGTCATGCTTACAATTCAAGTTGTACCCTCTATTGCATCACCTAAATATTAGAAGACAGTAGCAAAGGTCAAACAGTGATTCAAAATTTCAATGTTAACATTAGACTCTGATGTTCAACCTAATTGTGGTGGGAAAATAGAAGACCAAATATATTTGCAATATGAGAATGCCATTTCTGTATCCTTGGGATATTTGGGTGAAGGGGTTTTCCCACTTAAGTGTTTCCTTTCAAAGGGCTCCAGGGCAGGTAGGGAGTAGAAATGATGAAACCTTAAATCAAACTTCCATGGTATCAAAAATTAAATGACCCCATCTAGAATTTAGCTCAGACAGTGAAATAGAGCTTAATGAGACTTTTTATTAATTTATTGTATTTGAATCACTAGAAGAAACTTCTATTACTAAATTGTCACTGTTTCTAAATGAAAAAATATCCTCCAATATAACTCCTACATCTGTTAAAAAATTAGCAAATATTTAGAAAACAAAAAATGCATATGACAAAAATTCTTAAAATGGAAAGTTTTGATAAATTAAAAATCAAGGCCTACTCTCACAGTACTACGACAAATGAATACCAGAACATTTGCATCTCTAAACAAATGCAGCCTTGGATAATTGTGTACCTCAGATAATTTTTTAAAAAAGAAATAAAATTAAAAAAAATTAAATGTTTACTTTTGTTACTAATGCAATGACAGATTAACAGTGCTTAAAAAAATATTTCAAAATTGAAAATTCTTGTAGTTTCACAAATTAATCAAAAGTTATAAATGTTGTAAGTTATTGCTTTTAAGAAATTTATCTTATTTTTAGGAGTATGCTTACCTAATAGCGCCATGATTTTCTTATTTGAAGTTTTATTTTTGATAACAGAGTTATCATGTAAACTATCTTTTGCTTTTTATAGAATAATTAAAAGTTAGTTTGCAATTAGCAACTTGTAAGAAAGTAGGTAACTTGAAAAAATTACCAGAGGTACACAATTACCCATGAATGTATTTGTCTAGAGACACAAATATCCTCGTATGCAACTGTTCGCTCACCCTACTTTCACCAATCTTTAAATTCATCCAAAGACCTGACCATGATACATGCACCCTAGAGGAAATTTAGACAAACTTAAGGAAACAGCAAGCTATAGAAGTCAAAAGAATAACAATTAAAGAAATGAACACAATATTAACACTAATGCATACTCACAATTAATACATGTAAACCTTCATTTGAAATATAAATTAGATACTATGTGCGTTGTGGTGCAGTATATATCAGCTCGGAACGAGAAATCAGGGAGCTGAGTTCGAATTCCAGTTGAATTCATTGCATTCACTTACGTGCAAATACCCTCGGGAAAGGTATTAATCCATCTCTTCCTTCCAGTTATTGGTTAAATAACAGAACAGATTGGGTTCTATAGCCTTGGCTGGCAACCAGTCTACCACAGAAAACAATGGCAACCTACTGCGGGATAATCTTCTGCCCAGTCAGTCATGTCTCTTTTGAGACATGATCGCCCAAGCGTGTTTCACATATGGCACTTAACTGACTGATTATTAAAATAGAAATATGCATCTGCGACAGACTCAGATGCTTCAACTGCCAAAGATTTGGTCACCACAAAAACAGATGCACCAAAATCACAATACGTGAAAGATGTGGAAAGGTAGAATGGATAATTCCTGATTAACCTGCCAAAAATTTTCTATTGTATCCAAATTGCAAGCAAGAACATCCTGCTGATTGAAATGCGTTTCATATCTGAAAAAGAGAAAAGGAAATGATAAGAATAAAATATACCAAAAATATTTTTCTAGAAGCAAGTAAAATAGCAAAAGTATCTTTGCTAGACTATCATCTGCCAAAATTACAAAAAATGGCTGCCCCAAAAATGACCAACCAACAATGTCAAAAAGGGACACAATAGCTAACACTGTGACTTGAAACCTTATGAAATAACTTCAATCATAAATGGACTTAAAAAAATATGCAAAAAACTAAAATCAACAACAACAAAATCAGAATAAAACTTCATACCAAAAACATTAATCAGATGCGTCCTAAAGAACTAAATCCAACTAACTTAGAAAACAAATCATTAAAACCAAATAAAAAGAAAACCAGAATCCCGATACAAAAAAATTTGAGGCACTGGAATTAGAGAAAATGGAAAAAACTAAATCTCAAAAACAGGGTAATAACACCAAAAAAGAAGAAAACAGAAAAATTTAAAGACAACCCAAATATGTAACAAGACTTAATTAAAAATCGGGGAAAAACTCCAAACCAAAAATATAAAATAGAAGCAGATTAAATAATATAAAACATACGGATAGTGATAATTATGAAAACAATTCTAGAAACAGGAAGGTCCTCCATTTACAAAGCTAAAACAATAAATGTCCTGTAAAGTAACCAATTTTGCAAAAAGAGCAAAATTTGAAAAATTCAAATGACTGATGGCAGATTATAATCCAATTGTGTGTCTGCTCACACAAAATCATGCAAAGTGAGTCTGAATCTTATACTTTAAAGGATATAAAAATTATAATAAAACTTCATGCCAATCATAGATAATTGACCTACAGGGGTCCTTCAATACTGATAAAAGGTACCACTCCCCATGAGATGTGACACTTCAACAGAAATCTACAAGCTATAGTTATTAAAACTACTCTTCATCAGACATTAACCATATGCTCACTATATATATATATCCCTTGTAAATAAAAAAATAAGAACAAATTGAAATTAATAGACTAATTGATGTGGAGTAAATACTTCAGCTCCTCAGTGTCAGAAGTGAACTAGATGCTTAAATAAAGAACTATAAGTAGTCCAAAAGGATGATGCGGATATCATGGACTGAGCATGCAAGTAACGATGAGGTGTTGCAAAGAATGGCAACAAAAAGGAAATTAATACTGAGCATCAGGAAGAGACAACTGAAGTTCCTGGGACATGCAGTAAGGAAGGAGAGCTTGGAAAACCTGATACTGACAGGCCAGATAGAAGGAGAAAGAGACAGAGGAAGGCAGCAGATAACATATTTGCAGGGCCTGATCAGGTGGATGATGGAACAGGGGTTGCAAGGTGTAACAGGAGCAAACATACTAAGAGCCACAAGGGATAGGGAGACATGGAGACCCATGATCGCCTATGTCCTGAAGGGACAGGGCACATAGAAGAAGAAGTAGTCCAAATTTCCATTGGAGTTAGCCTTCAGAGAATTTCCTACAGACATCATGGTGGGTGGTTAAGCAAGACGTAATATTATAACTGCTAGAAACCAAGTTATAACAGTAGTGAAGAGGATCAAAATTTGTATGAGATATGACTGGAGTAATGAGAATATTGAAATTTGTGCTGAGGATGACAAGTAGGAAAAATACTTGTTGCTTTGGCATACAAAACACGAGTGATAACAAGAATTTGAACCACATTGGTTTTAAACTTTTTCTTTGTGTATAGAAGAACAAAGAGAAATGTAAAACAAGTATTCTTCAAATATGGAAGAAACGCTAACTCATTTTCTAAAAGTCACTCATGCAACCAGACTGGCAACAAAGTCCCACCAATTTACAGTTCGATTAACCAAATACAATTCTACACTATCAGTTTTTTTCTCACATTTCCCTTCCATATAATTACTTTCCTGTCAGCTACAACCACCAGGAATTTAAGCAGACTTTATACCAATGTAATAATCAACAACGGAAACACGGGTTAGAAAGCAAATCATCTTATTTCATTCTTAATTAGTTTGATTTAGATGGAAAATCACTTTGTTCTTTTCTTTTTGGTTAAATTTCTTATGTGAGCTAATGTCAGATTCCTTGATATTTTTCGAATCTTATCTTACGCTTCTGATTCTCTGTCAGTTCTCTGCTATTTGTTGGAGAGAAAGATTTGGCTCATTTTCTAAGTTATTTAGAACTCTACGTCTAATTTCAGTGGCTTTAGCTAAAATGAGTCTCTGAACAAATATTAGAAACTTGAAATTATATACACTCAATTCTAACAGTTTGAAATCATCTCAATGCTTGTCCATGACCGACGCGAACTTAGTGAAATCTTCACTATACTTTCTGGTTAAATTCATGCACTTCCATATCTCATGAAAGAGTTAGGTTTTAGGACTAAAAAGTTCTGTAAGAAGTTTTACCGCTTTAGCGAATGTCAATTCTCTTGTTTTACGGAATAAAATATAATTCACAGATTTGGTGTTCTCTCTGATGCCTAGTCTTCGAAGAAGAAGTTGACTTTTCTAGAGTCGAACCAATTTATGCCATCTATGCCATCTAAATGCTGAAAACACCAGTTACTCATGCAACCAGACTTGCAACAAAGTCCCACCAATTTACAGTTAGATTAACCAAATACAATTCTACACTATCAGTTTTTTTGTCACACTTCCCAACTGTGGAATTATAATTACTTTCCTGTCGGCTACAACCACCAGGAATTTAAATACAATATCAATTTCCATCTCTTACCCACTTGACTTCAGTCCTTTCTACATCACCCTGTGTATCTTGTTCTTTTCCTTTCTCTCTACCTTCTCAACTGTCTTCAGACCTGTGTTCCCATCTCTCTCTTACCCTTTCTCTGACACCCCCTGTAACTGCTTTGTCTTTCTCTTCATTCTCCACCTGACTAAACTTTTACTCTCTTATGTAGCTTCCTGCACATCACTGGTGGTACCGCTATGCTTGGGATGAAGCAATTAAAAAAACAAAAAAAACAGTTACTAGAAATGCAGAAACAGCAACAAAAGTTGATTCAAATAATTCTGAAAGAAACAGAAAATTTTCCAAGTTCTTTTAGTCTCAGTGCACGCGCAAATATCATTATTCTGACTTTACATGCAATCCAGATGACAAACCTAACGTTTTTTTTTTTTTACATTTTTGAATTTTTGAAGATATGAAAAAAGTTTTCAGAGAGGAAAGCAATGGCTGGGAAGAGGAGAAAAAACAAAGGCTTTTGTTAGGAACATTATCACCAGTAGAACATAAAAAATACTGTATTCCGTGCTACTGAAAAAACTAGGAAAAATTTGTTTTGAAAAACAGTGAATATTTTGTCAAAAATTTTTAGCAACATAAGCTCTTTATTCAGCACTCATTGGAAATGTATAAATCTGATGAAGGAGCAAGAGAAAGATTTTGTCAGTTATGCTGGATTTGTTAACAAGGAGTGTGAAAGATTCAGACTAAATGAACTGAACATGGATATGTTTAAAGATTTAATTTTCATTAATGAGTTAGTAGTGAAAAAAAAAATGCAGAAATTTGAGTGAGAATTTTAATGAAACTAATAAAATAATAAACTTTCACTACAGGAAAGAGCAGATGAATCCTAAATCTGGAAAGCAATGCTGAAGAAATTCAGGCAAAAGAATGGGCATACATGCAAGCAAAAGAAAAGTGTGCAAAAAGGAGAATTCATGTTTTAAATGTGGAAGTTTACATTTTGGAGACAACTGTCCCTTTAAGAATTTGAAATGCTACACATGTGGTAAGATAAAACATATAAAGTCACATTGTAGCACTAAACTAAGAAAAGATTTTCACAGGAAAAAAATTATACACAGCATTGCAACAGAAAAATAATCACAAGAAACTAAAGAAAATGTGTGAACGTGAAAATAAATAATGTGAATTTGAAAATTCAACGAGACAATGGTAATGATATTGCAATAATTAATGAAGCCATATGGGAAGAATATTGAAAGCCTGTATTAAGTAAGATTTTCAAAGTTGTGAGTAATGTCTCAGGTGAGAAATTATTTTTTATTGGCAAAATTACTTGTAATATCACATTCCATAATAAATGTGTGAAAGCTAATTCTTATATGTTAAAAAATATTATGAACTTATTTGGTACAGACTAGATGAAATTATTTGAGCTGTGGTAGTTGCCTATAAGTGTTTATTGCAAAAACATAAGTGTACAAACGACTAATTTAAAAAGAAAACAATGAAAATTTAAAGGAAAAATTGAAAAATCATTTTCTACATGTTCAGTTTAATGAATTAGGTTGATGTCCCATGTTCAAAGCAAAATTTCAAGAGAAAACAGGTTTAATGCCTGTATTTAAACGCGACCAAAATGGAATGTACTATTTACAGAATTGGATCAGGGCAATGAAGAATTAGACAGATGTGAAAAAAATAGTCAGTCAGTTAAGTGCCATACGTGAAACACACTTGGGTGATCGTGTCTTGAAAGAGACATGACTGACTGGGCAGAAGATTATCCCGCAGTAGGTTGCCATTGCTTTCTGTGGTAGATTGGTTGCCAGCCAAGGCTATAGAACCCAATCTGACCTGTTATTTAACCCATAACTGGAAGGAAGAGATGGATGTGCATTGTGGTGCAGTAGATATTGGCTCAGAATGAGAAATCGGGGATCCGAGTTTGAATTCCATTTTGATTCATTGCATTCACTTACACGCAAATACCCTTACATGCAAATACCCTTTCCCAAGGGTATTTGCGTGTAAGTGAATGCAATGAATTCAAACTGGAATTCAAACTGGAATTCAAACTCGGTTCCCTGATTTCTCATTCTGAGCCAATATCTACTGCACCTCAACGCATATCCGAAAAAAATAGGTGTAACTGAAAAGATACACCATTCAATATTAGCAGCACCAACAGGGTATATAAAAAAAAGTGTTTAGAAACCCATAACTACTCATTACCAAGTCCAGAGGAAATCCTTGCAAATGGTGGAAAATTTTTTTCAAATATGGATCTTTCTGAGGTATATTTGCAAATACAGTTTGAAAAGGAACATGCAGAATTACCAACGATAAACTATATGCACAAGAAATTGTATAAGTTTGACTTTCTTTTGGCATAACAGTAACTCCAGATATATTTCAACAAGATATGGATACCATGTTTTCAGTTTGTGATTTTGCAATGGCTTATCTTGATGACATATTAATTAAAAGTGTATCTAAGAAACAATATATCAGGTCTGTGAAACAGCTTTTGAAAAAATAAGAAAGAACAGATTCAAACGCAGTGAGAAAAAGTGTGAATTGTTTTTGTCTAAAATATAGTACTTAGGACGAAGCATTGACAAAAATGGTTATCAACCAGATCTCTTGAGAGCAAGTGCCTCCCTCAACAAAATTTACTAGGTTACAAGTATTCCTGGGTTGAGCAAACTGCTAGCAAATTTATGTACCTCAATTAAGTGCCATACATGATACATGTTTTGGGCGATCATGTCTTGAAAGAGACATGACTGACTGGGCAGAAGATTATCCCGCAGTATGTTGCCATTGCTTTCTGTGGTAGCCTGGTTGCCAGCCAAGGCTATAGAACCCAATTTGTCCTGTTATTTAACCCATAACTGGAGAGAAGAGATAGATTAATACCTTTCCTAAGGGTATTTGTGCGTAAGTGAATGCAAGGAATTTAACTGGAACTAAAATTTGAACTCAGCTCTTCGATTTCTTGTTCCAAGTCGGTATCCACTGCGCCACAATGCAAAGTCACCAAATAAAGGGTAAGCTAAGAAAATCTGTTTTGCTATTTAGCCCATAGCTGGAGGAAGAAGAGGTGGGTTAATATTTTTTCAAAGGGTATTTGTGTGTAAGTGAATAGAATGAATTCAGCTGGAATTCAAACTCAGCTCTCCAATTTTTTATTCTGAGCTGATATTCACTGCACCCCACCCAATTACCTAAGGGCAAATTGATAAGCTGAATGTTTTATGGCTGCTTTCAAGAGAGCTTTTTAAAAAGCAAGTCATGAAAAAGTGATTGAGGAAGCACTACAAAAATTCATAAGAGATAATTGTATAATGCCAAATCCCAATACACCAATTAACGTTCAGAAGAAAAATGAAATTAGTGTTCGACAAGTCGTTACCAAGTAAAAATGAAAAGAATAAGAACAAATTACTAGCTTACGGCCTATCACATTGTAGCTTGATCACCAAAGTTAAGCAACATTGAGCCTGGTCAGTACTTAGATGGGTGACCACTTGGGAATACCAGGTGCTGTAAGCATTTAGTGATGGATGTGCGTTGTGGTGCAGTGGATATCAGCTCGGAAAGAGAAATCGGTGAGCCGAGTTCGAATTCCAGTTGAATACTGTGCATTCACTTAAGCACTGGTACCCTTGGGAAAGGTATTAATCTGTCTCTTCCCTCCAGTTATGGGTTAAATAACAAAGGTAGGACTTGGGGACCCTGCCCTTAAAAACAAATCCCAATGAATCTTGATACTCAAAAAGAAAAAGTATTACTAGACACAAAACTTATATAAAACAATAATACATTGTTGAAAGAAAAAGGTATTACCAGCAATAAATAAATAAAAATTTAGTTGGCAATAAATAACCCGCCGAGGTGGATTTGCCATAAAAACAAAACAGCCAACCAACCAACAAATTACAAAAAGATCACTCAACTTTTTAATAATGTTATGAATCGGAAAGCTGATATACATGGTAAAAGGAAAAAAAATGAGAACATAAAAGACTTTACAATCATTTGAAGAAAAGCTTTGCTGAAGAAAGGCCTAAAAGAATGGAAGAATCTTTGAAAGCGCTGCATGATGTTTTTGATGTACCTATACCCCAAGAATTTATTAAATGTACAAGAATAATTTCCAGAGAAAGGAAACTTACTGGAGATTAATTCTAAATGTAAAAGATACAAAGTACATTGGTGAATTTGCAAGAAAGAGGAGTGTAAAGATCTTGTGAATGAACCACCTAATATGGTTAGATGTAAACATAAGTTCTATGCTAACAGTTACTTTTCTCACACTTCTCTCTTATCAAACTTTCCTCTCTCTTCTGGCTTCTTGCTTTCCAGTCAGCTTTGATCTTCAAAAATTTAAATGCAATGTCATTTGTTATCTTCTGTCTTAATTCTTGTTTTGTTATATATTCAGAGCTCCTTAATAAAATCCAAAGAGTCAGCAATATTATTGGCCCTGATCTAGTACCTCAGCTTCAGTCACTTTACACTGGCCTTAAAGTTGCCTACTTTGTTTTTTCTATAAATACTTTCATGGCAATTGTTCACATGAATTAGGATGGAAAGTGCGACACAGAGATCCAAAGGCGAATTTGCATGGCGAAGGAAGCATTCCAGAAGTTGAGTAAAGTATTAAGAGACAGGACAATTTTGATAGAAACAAAGAAAAGAGTGCTGGATTGCTATGTTATATCAATTGACATTGCAATAATGTTGGAATTATTTTGTACTATTGTTTTCATCTTGGTTGATATAGGTGTTATTATAGACACAACATTCCATTGTATTATTCACATATGCGCAAATACCCTTGGGAAAGGTATTAATTTGTCTATTCCGTTCAGTTATGGGTTAAATAGCAAGACAGATTGGGTTCTATAGCCTTGGTCGGCAACCAGTCTACCGCAGAAAGCAATGGCAACCTACTGCAAGATAATCTTCTACCCAGTCAGTCATGTTTCTTTCAAGACATGATTGCCCAAGCATGTATCACGTATGGCACTTAACTGACTGACTGACCCTCTGGTCATCATCAGGTGTCCATTGATTGGCTGTTATGGATTATCTTTTTGATTATTTCAAAACGTCTTTTGAAATCAATAACTGTTCTGTCATTATGAATTTGGTTCAACCTGATGATGACCAGAGGGTACTTGGTCAAAACGTGTCTATTATAAAATCTATATCAACCAAGATGAGAACTATAGTTTGAAATAATTTCAAGATTATTGAAAAATTACTCATCTCAAAAATACAAAAAACTGACATTGCATTCAAATTTTTGGAGATTGTATCTATCAGGGAAACAAGTAAATGAAAGAAAATAAACTGTTGGAGTAAAAAAGTGGCAGCTTCATTTTCCTATTTCATGGCCAAAAGACATAAATCTAGTAGCACAATTAAATTCGTGTGGAAGTGATTGAAGTTGGGATGCCAAGTGAAGGCCAATTATATTGCAGATATTTTGTATACCAGGAAAAATTGGCATAAAGGATAATGAAAAAGTAGATGTTGTATCAAAAAACCTGAAACATGGAAATAATATAAAAAATTTTCTCTATATATTTTAAAAAGAAAATTAACAACTGAATAAAAAAGGAACAAGCAAGCAATACGGAACAATATTGCCAGAAAACAAATTTTACAAACACCGATCAAACACCAGACAGGAAAATACAAAATTACCAAAAGGGTAAAGAGATAGCACTAGTTCGTATTGGATTGCAGTATTAACTTCTGTAGATCCGCTAAGAGCTGAAGATGCACCTTGATGCACCTGTTGCAATCATGGATTGACACTCAATCACATTCTGATTGAATGTAAAAGCTATCAGCTTAAATATAGTAAATAATACAATGTCACAAATATAAAAACATTGTTTAAAGATGTTGCCACTCGTATGATAATAAGGTTTCTAAAAGAAATTGTAATGTTAAAATTTCTTTAAAAATTGTTTATGTATGGGTATATAAGAAGGACTGGTTTAAATAGATTCACATTGACAGATTAAACAATCAATTTAAAATGAATTATAGCTACCAAACTGAGCCCTCTAACTATTGGTAAAAAAGAAAAGTATATATGTAATATCTGTTGGCTAAAATGACCCACCAGATTTGACATGCTGTGAAACAAAATCTAACCTTAACTAAATCAATCCATCAGTTCAGTCAATCTATCCTTCTTTTTATTTCTCTCAAGCTAGTATGGAGTTAAATGTCCTTATACCAAACAATGTAAATAACTATGGGGTAAAGGTTATCAAGTTTAATCAGGTTGACCATTACTACTGAGAAAAGAGTTTGATCCTCACTAGATGCCCTATACAAAATTCAACATTAAATTACCTAACGAGGTATGTCATAAAATCAACTGACCGAACTTTGGCATGGGGTAATGTTTAGTGAGGCTTGTCTAGTTGACTATTATTATTGAGTACTTAATTTAATCCTTACCGGGTGCCATTTACAGAATTCAACATTAAATAATCCAGCAAGGGGTGAGATGTCATAATATCAAACAACCTAATTCAGCATGGGGTAATGGTTAGTAAGGCTGGTCTGGTTGACCATTATGACTGAGAAGTAAGTTTAATCCTCACTAAGTGCCTTGTACAAAATTCAATATTAACCCTGGAACACTAACCTCAGTTAAAATTACACCACTACTAACCATGGGTATATCATACCTGATTTTGAAGATATCAAAAAAGTATTAAATATAAATTTTTATTAGAAATATTTTACATGCAGGCACTTTAAAATTCGTACTTTGAGTTAACATTAATAGGAACTGAAAAACATATTATTTAGGTAAGAAAATCAGGTACTGAAAATTTTATTAAATTGTAATTAAAATGACGTCATTAGTGCTGGGTACTATATACCCATGGTTAGTGTTCTCAGGTTAAATCACACATCAAGAATTCATGTCATAAAATCAAACAACCTAACTTGATATGGGGTGATGGCAAGCAGGATTATAAGAATGGTAAGGAATAGGTGTAAAGAATTGGTAAACAACTTATAAGCATCAAGGTCAAGTGCTGTTGCTATTTACCCTGAGCTCCTTGATAAAATTCAAAGAAGAATCAGCAATATTATTGGTCCTAATCTGGCAACTTGACTGCAATCACTTTCCTATAAGGTTGCCTCCCTGTGCCTTTTTTGCAAATAATTTCACGGTAATTGTTCACACGAGCTCTTCACTATGGTACTTAGGTTTTATGAATTTAAGCACAGTATTATTTTGGTTCAAGTTCGAATTGCAGTTGAATTCATTGCATTCACTTATGCACAAATACCACTGGTAAAAGTATTAATTCATCTCTTCTCCTTCCAGCTATGAGTTAAATAACAGGACAAATCGGGTTCTAAAGCCTCGGTTGGCAACCAGTCTACTGCAGAAAGTAATGGCAACCTACTGCGAGAAAATCTTCTGCCCAATCAGTCATGTAACTGAACGTTTTACTCCTTGGTTTTTCTTTTTAACTTGTTAAAAATTTCTGTTGCATGTAGTTTGGACTTTAATTCTTATTTTTCCTTTATCACTCGGATGAAAACCTTTTAATCCTCTCTGCCAGTGGGTCACTCATATAGATAGGATAGTCAGTAGTAAGTGATCTGTTCACTCAGCCCTGTCCGATTATTGGCCTCTGCTAAAAAGTTTAAAATTCTCTGAAATCGCTAATGCATTTTTACCTAACTAGCCGTCCCTTGTGTGGGCTGTGTAATGAATAATATTATTTTAGTAATTCTTTCCCCCACTTAAAATCGCCATTTTTTTCGCATGTCCAGTGAGCTAGATTTCATTTAGGCTTGAATTCTTTAAATGTAAGTCATTTTCATGTATCTTTGTGTTTCGTTATTTGAAGTGGAAGCCATATTGTTTGTCAAAGAGTAGGTCATCGTATGCGAGATTGTTAACTACTTCAGCATTGTTTAGAGCCACAGATAGTTTTTTTTTAATTGTTTCACCCAAAGCAAGTCGGTACCACCACTGATGCACAGGGGGCTACATAAGAGAGTAAAAGTTCAGGCAGAAGGAGAGTGAAGAAAAAGACAAACCAGTTACACTGGGTGTTAGATAAAAAACAAGAGAAGGATGTGAACACAGAAGTGAAGACAGTTGTGAAGGTAGAGAGAAAGAAAAAGAACAAGATACATAGGGTGATGTAGAAAGAACTGGTGTCAAGTGGATAAGAGATGGGAATTGACATTGCATTTAAATTCTTGGAGGTTAGGTTGTAGTTGTCAGGAAAGCAAGTATATGGAAGGAAATTCAACAGGCGGGAAGTGAAAGAAAAGAAGCTGATGGAATAGAATTGTTGCCTGCATTTGATTGATTTAACTATAAAGGGTGAAACCTTGTTGCCAGTCTGGTTGCAAGTGTAAATTCTTGTGGAGGGGGCACTATTTGACCTAAGTTTGTCTCACCCGGATGAAAATCCCTACCCCTCCCTGCCAGTGGATCACTCATATAGATAGGGTAGTCAGTAGTAACTGGTCTTGTTCCCAGCCCCATCCGATTATGGTTTCTGCCAAAAAGTTTAAAGTTCTCTGAAATTGAAAAAGCCGTTCTATCTGTGGGCTGTGTGATGAATAATATTATTTTAGTATTTCTTTCCCCCTCTCAAATCGCCACTTTTTACGTTTCTCTCCTAGGTTTTTTTTTTTAACTTGTTATAAGTTTCTGTTTGGACTTTAGCTAAGTTAAATTTTTTCATGTCTCTTTTGAGACATGATCACCCAAGTGGCACTTAACTGACTGATTATTTTGATGTCCAGATTTCATCAACTATCCTCATCTAATGCATTTTAGGCAATAAATTCTTTATACCTGTATTCTCTGAAATGCTCAAATGAAGTATTTTCATTATTTTATATCTTTTTCAAACTATTATCCTCATTTTGTTTGTTTTTAATACATTGTAGCCTATATATATTTTAAGATTTCTTCCAAAATTCTTTATCTTGCATAAACTTCAAAGATTTATTTACAGCTTAACATCTAATTCATATTTATCAGTGCAAGAAAGAAAGAGATGTAAGCACTAGATGACCCATAAAACTGTCAGTATGTCCAAAACCACAATTCATATTTAAATTCTGATTCTATTAATAATGTGTGATTCTGCAGCTCATAAAATAGTCAAGAACAAAACAAAAATAACGATGTTAAGGTGTTGGGGGATGTTTGTATGAAACAAATTAATGGAGTAACATCGTTTCCTACTTAGTGTTGTGTATAAAGTGAAATTTCAGCACATTTCAAGAATGTTTCCGTTATTGTAATCATTAATCATATTATAAGTTCCAGACTCTCGTCTTTGACATCAATATGGTGGCCAAATTCTCAACCAACACCCTGCAGCCACGTCTTTGTATTTTGACTTTCTAATAATTTCCCATCAATTTATTTTCTTGAAAAATCACAATCGAGTCATGACATTCGTGAATATTTGTTATTTATTTATTTATTCCTTTTTACTTTGTTGTACAAATTAATGTTGAGGATTCTGACTCTTCTGCCTTTACTCCCTCTTGCCCCAATCATCAAAACATCAAGTGCCATTCATATCCCTGAGCGGGAATAAATAATGTCGGTTTGAAATTGATTCCATAATCAAAGAATTGGGTGGCACCATTTAATCTTAAGAATGGCTGACGGGCATTTTTCCAGTATCATAATTCTTTTATAGCGGCAAGCAGCTGACTTAGAAACACATTTTTACACATTATGGACAATGCATATTTGCGCAGAAAGAAATGCAATTCCAGGATTTATGCATACGCACAATCTGATTTTCATAATACGTACATTTATATTATGTTTGTAGAATGTATTTCTCATATTCACTGATGTAATTTAAAGCAATAAGAATCCACAATGCTATCATTCCTGATCTGGCATCACAGCTTTAGTCACTCTTTTTATAAATATTTTCATTATAATTTTTTGAATAAGCTTTTATCTATGTATTTAAGCACAATATTAAATTTGTGGCAAAGTCTCATCATTTTATCATTGAAATGGCCAAATGTAAATATGAGTTTTATGCTGACAGTTTCTTCTCTCATATTTCTAACTTGTAGAACTCTCTTCTAGCCATCTTTGGTCTTGCTATGTAGCCAAAAATTTTTGATGCCAACACGTATGGTCAAACACGGATCTCCAGGCAACAAACATAACCGTTGAATGAATAGTGCTACTGGGATCGCATCACCATAAATATTTAGTATATAAATATAGAAATCTGAGTGTGTTCTGTGTTGCGGATCACCCCAGTCTTGTGTATCATTGAAGAGATTGATTTCCGAGTGAACTATTTCAGATAATTATTCTAAGAGCATTATTAAGGATTTGTTGAGTACATTGACTTTAAGTGAAGATACTGAAATATTATAACTTGCTAATAATGAGTTAATAAAAGTTTCCTTCAGAATAACATCATGAAAAAAAAATTACAAAAAAGTGTAATGGTAGAAACTATTTACATTGTTCGGACTATTGTCCTCATTTTCACTGCCATGTTTACAATGTTTCAGCTGCTGTACACTCCAGCCTTCTTCAGGTGCTAGAAGCTTTGAACTATGCCCTTTATTATGATCACTGGGGTATATCATTCTTATTCCATGTGTGATGCTACTTCTGGTAACTATGTAGTTATCTCCCTTTAACTTAACTCACTAAGTTTACCACTGCCATAGCCTGGTATTGCACTCATAAATGTTTGGATCAAATCACTGGAACTAACCAACATCTATATCCACTGAGCCATGTGTCCTTAAGGACATGGCAGTAAAGATGAGGACAATAGTTCAAACAATGGAAATAGTGAAAATACTACCTCAACTCAGAAGTATAAACAAATACAGGTTATGGTAGATCTTCAAAAATTTAAATGCAATGACAATTGTTATTTTCTGTCATCTTAATTCCTATTCTTTTATTGATCTCTCTGCTTAATAATGTTTTTCTTTTTCTCATATTCTTGCATATTCAGGAAACTCTTGTGTCTTAGTTGCTTTATTGCCTTGCTTGGAATGCAATGATTAAAAAGCACAAAAATAGCATAATATTTTATCCAACTTCTGATGTTATCTATGACTGTTGCTAAGTGTGTGGATGCAACCCAGGGCTTTTTATCCAAAATATCAACCATATGTCTGCAATGTCTTAGAAATGTTCTACTCACTACTTGGGTGGGTGCTATATATATATATATATATATGCAAGATCAGCCAGTTATGCGACCGTGGTTTCAACCTTTTTAGTTTCATCAGGTGATTTGTTTTGACTGATGGGTTAATGGTTAACACTTTTTATAAGTTCATAATCAAAAGTTCAAATAAGGGAGTGGTTTGTTATTGGGAAACCTTTTATCTAGGTTTGTACAGGATAGAAAATATTTTCTAATGTGTCTAAATCCAGACATTATTTTGGACCTTTCATTTACTAACTTTAGTCATTGTGGAAATAATACTTTAGCCAACATTTCTTCTTGGCACAATGTACAGATATCACCACCATTGCAGAGTTTAGCTTTTTTTAATACTTTCTATATCATGTGGGTTTTTTTTTCTCTTAATTTCCATACATAATTGGCAAGTTTTAAGTTTTTCCAGTTTGAATGTGAACTTGTGATTATTCCATCATGTTTTAAAATTACCTTCAGTACATCCTAAGTATATTTTATCTTTTACTTCTGCTCTGTAGATGACTCTTTCAGTTTTAAAAACTCCTTCTAGTGGACATTTGTTTTTATCTCTGCAGTTACATCTTTCCTTAACGGTATTTTGCCATATGTTGTTTTTTTTTTAATTTTTATTATTTTACCTTTTTATGTGATTTTCTTTTTATAGAAAGTATGGCTGAAGAATCCATAAATTGTACTCAAAGCAAACTACTTCCATATGGATTTGAAAATGAATTGAGTAGCAACAAAAAAGCAAATGTATAAGACAAGGATGTGTCCTCTTACCAGATTCATTCACTTTTTACTTCTTCTTCTATGTGCCCTGTCCTTTCAGGACATAGGCAGTCATGGCTTTTCACATCT